>VDFB02023555.1:0-11280 GCA_007258455.2 Sequoia sempervirens
CTCCTGCAACAACTACCACAAATCCTAGACCTCCAAAGCAAACACCTATGCCTGCCCAGCCGTTGCCTAATCCCAATAATAAGCAACAGCAGTAGCCTCAACAGCCTGTGTATATTTCTGAAGCCAACCAATATCAAGCTTATGCCTTAAATGTTAATGACATGCATCTGAGGTCTGGAACTACTTTACCTGCTCCCAAACCACCTCTGATTATAGAAATATCTGATTCACCCCTTGAAGAATCTAATGCACCTGTTGTTTCCACTGAGCACATGCCTATACCCGATACAGTTTCTATGGAACCTGTTCTGCAGAGACAAGATAAACCACCTTTTCCTCAGAGGTTACAAAGTACTGAATCTAAACTCATGGAAGAACCCACTTTTGATATTCTAGATCAGCTCAAGAATGTGCAAATTCAAATCCCTTTGTTTCAGGCTATTAAAGATGTTCCCATTTTTGGAAAAGCTATTAAAGAAGCCTGTTTGAAGAAGCCTGAATGAAAGAAAAAGGATCCCCAAACAATTCATGTCTTAGGGAAATTGGCTGATATAATGTTGAGAAATGTAGTCATTCCAAAGTATATTGACCCTGGAAGCCCTGTAGTACAGATACATATAAATGGCCAAGTTGTAAAAAATGTTTTGATTGATTTAGGAGCTGCCATTAATGTAATGACAAAGTATACTATGGACTCCTTGAATATTTCAAACATTAGGTCTACACCCATAGTTCTGCAGCTTGCAGACAGCTCTACAGTCAAACCTGATGGGATGGTAGAAGATGTAATTGTCACTCTTGAATCTTGGGAGTATCCTACTGATTTCACAATATTATCAGTTAAGGCAACTTTAGGAGGGTATCCAGTTATCCTTGGTAGGCCATGGTTAGCAACTGCTGATGCTTTTATAGGATGCCGTTCTGGAGATATGACCATTTCTGATGGGCAGTCCACAAAGAAATTGGCTTTGTATCCGCTTGCTAAACCTCAACCAGATTTGTCCCAACCTGTTTGGCCAGATGTGGGAGAAGAAACTGAAGAAGCCAATTCTTTGGCTCGATTGATGATGCTTCAAAATGATCCATTCTCTCAACTTCAAAGTGAAGATGCTTTTCTTTTTCAAATTCTACAATTCAACCTTGATACAAATAGTTTATCTGATCCAAGTGACAGTCATCATCAATGTTTCCTGCAGCAGCTAGATTTCGAGAGTTCATTGCCTAAACTTTTGACAATTTTTCATAACTTGCTTCCACAAGAGGTACAAACATTACCTGTTGATTCTATGAGTAATCTCATTAAGCAAATAGAATTGTCTCCAGATCATTGTTTGAATGTTAATAGCAAGTTGTCAGAGTCTCAAGAGGCTGACTTATTAAAAATGCTACAAGAACAACATAAAGCTTTTGCATGGGAGTATGGGGACATGTAAGGAATAGATCCTCGAGTTTGTACTCATAGGATATATATCAAAGAAGATTGTTTACCAGTTAGACAACCTCATAGAAGAGTAAATCCAACACTAAGAGAAATAGTGAAAAATGAACTTCAAAAGTTGCTTGATCTTTGGTTTATTTACCCAATTTGACTGACCAATGCGTTTTCTCCATTAGTCTGTCACCAAGAAAGGGAGGAAAATGGAGAGTGTGTGAATTATAGAGAGAGAGGATTGAACAATGCCACTAAAAAGATCACTTTCCATTACCTTTGTCGATAAGTATTAGACTCGCTATCGGCAAAGATATTTTCCTTCTTAAGATGGATTCTGTGGTATAATTAGATAAAATTGCCCACGAATCAAGACAAGACCACTTTTACGTCCATGGGAACATTTTCTTATTAGGACTTTCCTTTTGGCCACAATACAGTACACCGACAACATTTAGGAAGTAGGTAATTAGTATATTTTACGATATATCTCATGAATGTATGGAGATTTATATGGATGATTTCACTACATATGAAATCACATTTGAAGAAGCACTGGTAAATTTAGAAAAAGTATTAAAAAGGTGTAGAGAGCAAGATTTGTCTCTAAATAGTGAAAAATGCTTTCTAATGATGGAGGAAGGTATTGTTCTAGGTCATCACATTTCAAAGAAGGGAATTCAGGTTGACCCTACTAAAATTGAAGTTATTCAGAATTTACAAACTCCTGCAAAACAAAAAGATGTTAGAAGTTTTCTTGGTCATGCAGGGTATTATAGAAGGTTTATAAAAGACTTTAGTAAAATTGCCAGTCCACTTTATGCTTTGTTAACAAAGGATTCCAAATTTGAGTGGACCGAGGCCTGTGAAAAATCCTTCCTACAAATGCAAAGGACTTGCTTACTAAAGCCCCTATTCTTCAAGGTCTAAAATGGAACCTGCCTTTTCACATACATGATGATGCATCTGATTTTGGTATAGGAGCAGCTTTAAGTCAAAAAGAAAATTCAATTGAGCATGCTATCTACTTTATCAGCAAAAACCTTCAAGGTCCTGAGCTCAACTATACTGTTATAGAAAAGAAATTGCTTGCAGTAGTGTATGCTTTGAATAAATTTAGGCATTATGTCATAGGTTATCAGATATTTGTCCACACTGACCATGCACCAATCAAGTACTTGATGAACAAACCTGCCATTTCTGGTAGATTGGCAGATGGCTCCTGTTGTTACAAGAATTTGATATCACAATCATTGACAAACCAGGAAGAGCTAATGTTGTAGCTGACTTTTTATCAAGACTTCAATCAGCTGCATCTGAGGAACAAGAGGTCATTGATGATAGATTTCCAGATGAACACTTATTTTCCATTGCCGCACATACACCCTGGTATGCATTACTGCTAATTATCCGGCAAAGAAAATGTAATAATGCCTCATTTTTCCCAAAAAAGAAAAGAAGTTATTGATAGAGAAAAAGTTTTAACTTTTACATGGATTGCAAATTGTCCGCTTTATACTAGACCCGATCAAGTAATGGAGATGTGTAAGAGAAGATGAGACTTATGATATCTCGGTGATGCTTCTGCTGCGATGAACCATGTGGGGCATTTGCAGCAAAAAGAACACCAATGAAAGTTCTACAATAGGTATTACTGGCCAACATTACACAAGGATGTTGTGGCCTATACAAGGAAGTGTGACGATGTCAAGATATGGGAAGACCAACTAAGTCGATGAAATGTGCCACTGATATCCATTGCATTAGTCACCCCTTTGATAAATGGGGGATGGATTTTGTGGGACCAATTGATCCACCATCAAATGGAAAGTCATACATTCTAGTTTGCACGGATTATGTCACAAAATGGGTTGAAGTAAAAGCTATGACTCATGCCCAAGATAACAAAGTTGCTAAATTTTTATATGAAAAAATTTTCACCAGATTTGGAGTGCCCAAAGAACTTGTAACTGATCAAGGAGCTCAGTTTACGTCAAATCTGATAACTGCACTTATGAATGACTATAAGATCAAACATAAGAAGTCCAACCCCTATCATCCTCAATCCAATGGTCAGGCGGAGGTGACAAACAGAGAAATTGAGGTGATCCTCACAAAGACAATGCAGATCCATAAGAAAGACTGGAGTAATAGACTTCGGGCAAATTAGCTTACAACTACATGGAAAAAATAACCGGGTTTCATACCTTTGAGTTGCTTCATGGGAAAAATGTACGCAGCACCTATCATTGAATTTGAACATAAAACTTTGAGGAAAGCTCTTGAACTCAATAGGACTTATCCAAGTAACAAAAGGATCCGCTTCTCATAGCCTAAATGCTTTGGATTAAAATGAGAAAAGTCAGCTCTCTAGCATACGTATAATCCAACAAATAGAGGAAAGAAATGGAATGATCAAGACATCAAACAAGAAATTTTTTCATGGAGATTAACATTATAAGGATTCCGTGTATCAGAAACTGTAACTCACAACACGCCGCTCGCCCTTGCGAAGTTGTGTTTGACAACTGAGCTGTGCAGCTGGTCACAATTGATCCAGTCCGTTTCAAATTGCTCGTCAATGGCCACCGACTCCGACTGTACCATAAGCCAGTTTCCAAGGAAGACTTCATGAAGCAGTTCATTCAGGTTCCTCCCGCTACTCTTCCTGTAGCCGAAGGCTCTAGCCTTTCTCCTGCAGCGTTCCCGTAATTTTCAAAAAGCATGCCCATAATAAAGGTTTCTTTAAGAAAACCCTTTTCTCATTTCTCTTAATTATCACTTCCACCTCACTTTATCTCCATCCATTCATCCATTTCATTCAGACACTTTATCCGCCCCATCGCCACCCATCCACTTCATCCGTCTGCATCAACCTTAATTAAAATATCTTTCCCACTTGTCAATTCATGCAGCGTCGTCATCTTTCTTCACACGTACGTGCAATTCCTAAAGGTACACCATATATTTTCTTATCACATATTTGATTTATTTCATTCTATTCAATTACTACTATGCATGTACCGGTCATTATCCCCTGAATCTCTACCTGTTCTTTCATACATGTGAGGACACATGTCATCTTTTAAGAAGGGGGCGGGGTAAACCATCTTTTGAAATCTGTCTTTTCACTGCTGCCATAACTACAAAATAATCTTTCTTTAATATTTTTTTGGTACCTTCCAAACGTGATTGCATGTCCTTCTTTAATGCATCTTTTTCTTGCAAACTACGATTAAGACTGCTTGTTTAAAAAGTTCATTTTTAGAAACAAAGAAAGAAATATGGTGGCATGACAGAGAAAAGCCAGAACAGAAAGGGAAATAAATAATTTGAATCCTCAGCAAGAAATTGAGTTCAGCCAGAAAAACTGCAAACATGGGTGGTCATTTGGTGCGACATGAGCCTGTAGCTCATGAATTGTTACTGCAAGATCCGCAGATAGTCCACGCATTTAGCCTCTGTGGATGGTTAAATTATTTTCTGAGTTTAAATGATTTTGATGAGGAGGCTACGGGAGAATTCTTGAGAACACTTTCTGAAGGGGAAGCCACCGTCTGGGGTCTAACAGTTGTTGCAACCGAAGATAGAATTGCTGAAGTAATCGGGCTCCCAGTCATTGGAGAAAACTTTTCTTCAGATGCTGCAGCTGCAAGGGCTGAGTTTTCAATTCCTGCTGATGGACCTCTAGAAGTCTCCAAGCAAGGATGCAAGCGTGTGTCACTGCCTTTTCCATATTCAGAGTATGCCACTTACATAATGAGGTATTTAACCTGTGAAGGCCGCTTTTCCTACCTGCATTCTCATCATTTTAAATTATTAAGCCATATAAGACATGGGTTAGCTGTGAATATTCTGAATTTCTTGTTAAAGTTTTTAGAACAAAGTGCCCATGGGACTTAACAGGGGAAAGATAACTCTGTCACTCATCATGGCCTTATTAAATTACTGATTAAGTGCTCTTTGAGAGACATCTCACCTCTCTCCTGGCAACAATTTGTTGCCCAAAAGAGTTTGCAACCGCCACAACCCCCTAGGGTAATTACCCCACGGCCTCAAAGAAAGAAGAAAGAAATTGCATCTACCAGTGGAACAGGGCAAGGGTCATCTACTCCTATAGCACCCGATCCTGTAGCCATCACAGCTGAATCCCCTGCTAGGGTACAAACTAGGTCCACTACTAGGAATGAGAGAGGAAAAACAAAAGCAGAAGGGTCCCCAGAATCTGACCCTCGTCCTAAAAAAAGGCAATGCTCCTCTCCTACAGCACCTTCCCTTGTAGCAGTTTCACCTATAGCAACAGCTGTTGATATTGCCAGCTCACCATCATCCTTTGGTAGGGCAGAGCCCCCTGAACAAACAAGAAAAAGAAAAACTACTGGAACACCTCCTGCAGCCACATCAGTACCAAGAAGGATTTCCACAAGGAAACAATCTAGGACCTCCCCCGTTTCACCGCAACCTGAGGTGATTGTGATTTCAGAAGGGTCTGTTGAATCTAAATTTAATGTTTCTCGGAATGAATATGAGAATGTTGCTCAGAGTTCACTCGAAAAAGAACAAGTTGAAACAAAAGAAGCAGGACATAATGAGCATGAGTTGCCAAATCTTGATGATTTGGCTACTACTTCTATGCAATTCTCGGAGGAAGCACAAACTTCTCCACCATAGCCACAAGAAGAATTTATCCTCCAGCAAGAACAAGAGCAGGCTGAATAACTGAATGTACCTAGTGAAGTCATACTTCGTCCTGCAATCTGTAAAGCTATTGTTGTGTATAGGAAGACCTTTTTAATTGAGTTTCTGGAATATGTTAAAAATCAATGGGAAACAGTTACACTGCAAACTTTGACTTTCCGACACATAGCCCAGACTGACATGCAACAAATTCTGTGGGAAGTAGAAAAGAATAAATTGAAAAAGAAAATTGAAAGTCAGAAACAAGAAATTGCTGAGTTGAAAGCAAAAATGGACGAAATGTTAAAGGTAACTGGTCAAATTATGGAGTGCAGACCGCCACCCAGAGTTTATGCTCTATGTCTTAAAGAACAGTTTTTATGGTTTCAATTGATGAGAATTTCCAGAAACCAAGACCCTATAATTCATTCTGCCAAAGAATTTTATGAAGCATATCAAGCAGCCCCTGACTGGTTAAGGAATTCTCTGTGTGAATTCTATTTGCATGACTTTTTAATACCATTTGAAACAGAATGGAATCCTCTTTTATACATTGGTAATATCCATTTGAGAGCATTCATGTCATGGGAAGCAAATGAGGTGAATTATGGCAGGCAGTGGGAAACATATGAGGAAATTGAGAAAACAGAGTCTATCCCATTAAGCTCTCAAAGTTCAAACCCACATGCAATGTTGAAAGATTGGTTTATGCTGGACATACATGGCATCAATAATGTTTCTCGTATCAAAAATATTTGACATCGTAAAGGTGTATATGAGATGAATTCCGTGCACAACAATATTCGCTTTGGAGATTTAGCATATACCCTAAAATGAGAAAAGATGGGAAAAATTAACCGTTGGTTAAGAAAAGCCGTAACCACATGGTCCTTAAATTTTATAGCCGACTCAAACGAACCAAACGATATATTCAATCGACTTCAAACAAGATTTGAATTGTGGCCGCCAATCGCATATCTTCTAATCTCCCATGCTATCAAAAATTCCCTCGTATCCTCATCATCGCTACAAAGCTAACAATGAATTAGAAGACAGAAGATATGAAAGGTGTCGAGACTTTAGAGGATTCTATTACAAGTTTGGACATCCATTCCAGAATCATGCAGCCACTACTGACTTCAGAGAAACAACCAGGAAAGTTAATGCTGGAGGACCAGCATTGGGCTAAGTAGGGGGCAGTGATGAGCCTAAAATATGCTCATAATTTGATGTTATGATAAACTTTTAAATGACTTTATTTCTGCTATTTCATGGTTGTTTAAACTTTGTTGAAACCTTTTATGGGGATATCCTGTAGCAAGACACTTTTATATTCCTGCAACCTATTGCATTGACTTGATTGCATTTATTGCCCTGCTGACTCCCAAAATGGCTGGTATATTGTCTACAGTTTTTGAATGGTGAAGTAGATTTAAAATGTGTGATTAATGAATAGATATCGCGTATGTGCCATATGCCTCTTCTTGCGCATCTGTTACCTTTTGTTTCACAGGTTGTTGAAGAATGATCGAGTCAAGCGCAGCTGATCTCGGCCTTGCAGTAAAATCCATTTCCTGCACGACTTTGAGGAAGCTCCAGCGAAGACTCTTTGACCGAAACTGATTGGGGAAGATTTTTAATGATAAGTCAATCTGGAAAGAGTGGAGCGCTAGATTCTCTCTGAATCAGGTTGAACACATAAATTCATTTATGAAGTTTGTTCCTTGATTCAGGGATACACTTTACTTCCACGACTTTCTTTGATGAAGTTAGTTAGTTAGTTGTCTTTCTGATTTAAAAATAAGATACTCCTCCTGCGCGAGGTAGTAGTAGAGAAAGAGAGAGAGAATGCATAGAAGAAAATAGATGATTTTAAAAGTAAGATAGAAATAGAGTAGCAGATATCATGTAAGAATTAGAATGATAATGAAAGATAGAATCTGTTTGACCAGAAACAAAGTTTGTTGTTAGCTTTTACATCAACAAAGCAATGTATCTTGTTCTATTTTCATGAATAAAGATCGATGAAGTTCTGAGTCCAGCATCTGTGTAATCGGTAGATGCTTGCTAAGGGGGCCCACTTAGTAAGTATCTGTAGTTAATTAGTTAGATGTTCTTTTCTGTTGATATCCAGTTAGCTTTCATCTTTGAAGTTTTTATACAAACTCAGTCTTATACTACTCCTGCAGCATAGAGAGTCCATCCCTGTGACTGTTCCTGCAGCATAAGGCCAGTTTATGGTTTGTGCCTTAGTTGTAGTTGTTACGATTTCTGTTTTAGTCAAGCATATTTGAGTTAAATAATTCCACATTACCATTCTGTGGCTTAGATAGAATTTCTTTCCAGTATGTGTTTTTGCTAAGACTTGACCAAAACAAATTCCTAGTGCATATATTTTGCTGCGCCATTTAAAGTCTACGTCCCCTGGTTTGACAAGTAAAATGAATGTCCACAGAGAGATATTAGTCACCGTTTAATGTCCAACCCCGGATATTCATATCCTAGGAGTGCTTGTTACCCTATAATCTTCTAAAGAGGTTGCAAATGTGTTAGTGATGCTATGGTGTACTCTATATATTGTACTTGAGATAGATTTCTCATTATAATAATCTTCTATCTTGTCTATAACTGTAGTGAGCCTTCAGAGTGAGCCCTCTTCTTTGGGTAGTGAGCCTATTAGACTGCTGTTACAATTACTTTATATTTGAACTAATCCTCACCATTTTTCCCTTTTGGTTTTCCATGTAAGCTTTGTGCTCAGGTGTTTGTATGTGTTTGCATTACTATTTCTCATGTTTACATTATGCCAATGTGTGTGATAAGGGTCAGAGACTAATTAGTTTTGAATATTAATGAGGTTTTTGCAGTTTTAATGTACAATTGATTCACCCCTGCCTCATTTGTCTTAGAATTCAACATGAAAGCTTGTAGAAGACTACTTACTAAAAAAAAAAAAATGAAAGAGATATTGAAAATGCGAAACAAGCTATAATAAATTAAAGCTTTGTTGGTTCAAAGTAGTAGAAGATTTATCAATCTAAATGTATCAACTGTGGTTTTCAAATGTGTAGTGTTGCACGCTAAAGATAGCAATGATGAACAAACAATGTCTTTCATTGATGCATATAGAAATAGGTCTTCTTCTATGGAACCTATCTTGCTAATTGATGTGGCAAAATCATGGATATATAATCCCAAACGAAAAAAAGAGAACAAATGGAATGCAAGAAAAACAACTATTGTGAGAGTATTTCCAAGATTCTTATCTATTCCTCTACGTGACTCAGAAAGATGGTGTGATTTTTGTTTCTTAGAATTGTTACTTTATAAATCATTTCGTGATATTCAAAGAGATATTGGTCATAACAATGGGTGCAATAGCTTCAAATTGGTTAAACTTGAACTATAATCAATGGCATGTGGAATGAAGAATAGTGATTGACATTATTGAAGATATTATTGATTCTCAAAGTGATAACAGCAAAATGGCTAGAGATACTATAATAGAGAATGAATGGGGAATTCTATCTAGCCTTCATCATGGTGAAACTATGCAGATTTTAGAAATGGACATGCTTGGGAGGAGAGATTTTGACAAACAAACCAATTGGTCTAATGATTTTGAAAGTGAACAATACACAAATGAAACAATCAATTTCATTATCACCATGAAAAACAATGTTTGTTTCATGCAAGATGATATACGACAATCAATCAACTATGAGAACCTCAGCAAAAAATAAGAAAAGCAGTTAACATGATAATTTCACACTACTAAAAAAATCAAAATGAATTTCCATTGCTCATGGTAATTCAAGGCACAACGGGAACATGAAGTCGTATGTTATAGGTGCCATATCCAAAGCACTTCAAAATGCTTGAACGTCAAATCGATCTCCCCTACTTCTACTTGCAACAACTGGAGTTGCAACATTCAATATAGGTGCATCAACTATTCATTTGAAATTAAAAATTCCAATCAAAGACTTCAAGGAGTTGGAAGGGACAAGATTAACAAGGCTTCAAGAAGAATTAGCACATATCAGATACATAGTGATTGATAAAATGATTTTTTTTGGTGAAAGATTGATTGATAGATTCTCAACTTCGTCAAGCCTTCCCTCAAAATGCAAATCAACCCTTTGTAGGTATGAGTCTCATACAAATATGAATCATCATATATAATTTACTTTAACGAATTTGATTGAGATCTACTGTACGTTCTTATTGATAGAGTATACATTGAAATATAACATTTATCGATTACTTGTAGGAATATCAATGATCTTGGTTGGAGATCTCAAACAATTACCTCTTGTTAATGACAAACCACCATATGCAAGCAACAAAAGAGCTAAAATCCTATGGGAAGAATTCAAAATTATCATTACTTTAGATTAGATATTTAGACAAGATGGATCAAACAATGAACAACAAAAATTCCGTCAACTTCTAACAAATATTAGAAATGCAAACCCTACAATATATGGTTGGAGTTTACTAATGACAAGATCTAATGCAAGGTTAGATACACCAACAAATGAAGACTTTGACAATAATGTTCATTTGTTTTCCACAAATGAAAACGTTCACAACCACAATAGAAAAAAAAAATTCTTTGAAAAATCCAATTGTATGGAGCATTACAACAAAAAATGGAGTTGTAAGTGCAACTAAAGGATATACAGATGATGAAGTCAATATTGAATTATTGTTAAGCAAAAATGCAAGAGTTATGTTAACATCGAACCTATGGATAGAAGCAAGACTTGCTAATGGAGCTTTGGGATCTGTTCAAAAAATTGTCTATCGATTAGGAACAACACCCTCTAAACCACCAACCTATGTATTGTTGCAATTTGACAGTTATTCAGGAATACCATTTGATGATCAACATCCTTCCACTGTTCCAATCACAACAATTCAAAGGAATAACTCACTACAAATACCACTACGATTGGCATGGGCTCTAACAATACAAAATTCGCAAGGCCTTACTCTTCAAAAAGCCACAGTTGATATCAGACCAAAAGAAAGAACATGATTAACATTTGTGCCAATGTCTCGTGTCAAGTGTTTAAGCAAACTACAAATTAAGCCGACGTTCACATATAACATATATGAAAAATTAAAGAAAGGAAAGCAAATTGCAAACAAAAAAGTAGAAGAAAATA
>VDFB02023557.1:0-32058 GCA_007258455.2 Sequoia sempervirens
CTATCATATCCCATTGCGAGCATCATTTGTAATCCTTTACTTCTGTCATCCATTGGTAGATCGTTTGTTGGTCTATCATCTTGATATAGGAGATGAGATGGTTCCTCCTCTATGAATTCTTGACCAAGGTCTCCCAAACTTATGAAGTTGGGATAGTCTTTAGGGGATGTTTGAGATGTGGAGGCTTCATTTGCTTGTGGATGTCCTTGTGATCTGGGAGATTGTGGTAACTCTCCTACCACAAAAGAATTTTTGGGAATTGTGTAGTTTATGAAACCATTATCCTGGATGATGAGTTTGTATCAGAGATGGTGGGGATGGCGAGAGTGGTATGTGTCTCTGTCATAGAAATGGATGCGAGAGTGGCTGGATCAATGTACGGTGTTGATGGGCCTTCATCATTTTTAGGAACTTGAGGGATTTTGTAGTATTTTGCTTCAAGGTTCTTGTAGTAGGAGAATGGCTCAGGATCTCCATGGATGGTGACCTCTTGTCATTCATATGTGAATTTTACACATTGATGGAAATTTGATGCTATCGCTTGCATTGCGTGGATCCATGGACGTCCTAGGAGAATGTTATAGAATTAAGTTGAGGTCTAGGACGGCAGTGGTTCCCCATGATAGATGTACCCTAGTGAATAGGGATTTTGATTGTGCCTTGGGATAACTCTTTCAGAATCATCATATGCTCAATTGTAATACCCTTTCCTTTTTTGATGGAATCTTCTAAAAATTTTAACTATTTAATGAACTTGAGGGAACAAATATTCAAGCTTACACCTCCATCCACCAAGACTCGCTTAACTTTAAAAAATTTCTTGACTAGGACCTCTAAGTGGAGTGCACGGCTATGAGATTGTTGAGTGGGAAATTCCTGGTCAGAGAATGTAAGGAGATTTGGGGTAATGATATTGCCGACCATAGCTTGGAATTGTTCTGCATCAAGATCTGCAGGGACAGTGGATGAATCCAATGCTTCCTCAAGGATTTTCTTGTGGGTGGATGAGATTTTTAACAACTCCATAATGGAGATTTGTGTTGGCATTCTTTTTAGCTGATCCAGGACATTGTAACCATTGGGAACAGATCTTGAATTGGACGTGAAAGTTCTTTTTGGTTGAGATGATCCTACTGGCCGTAACCTTTCCGCCCTCATTTGGTGATTCCCTGTCGGCAACTCCTTTGATAGTGATTACTATGCAATATTCATCTAGGGAGGCAATGACCGTTTCATACACATGATTCACACTTTTTAAGGTGCCTTTCCCCTTATCGGTGTTATTGTTCCCTTTATTGTTATGGTTAGGCATTATATTCGTGTATATTTTGAGATTTTGATTCCTGTTGGCTGTTCCACATTTATGATCCTTTGATTAATGAGATCTTGAACTATGTTCTTTAGTCTCATGTAGCTATTCGTGGTGTGCCCTTTGATTTTGTGGAAATCGCAGAGTTGATTTTCGTTGTACCAAGGAAGTTTAACATCTGGTTCTTGGTAGTTCTCGTAGGTGGGAATCTTGATGAGGTTTTTGTTTAGCAATTTCTTCATGATGAATTCAAGTGGTTCACCGAGAGTAGTGTACTTTCACTTGGTGAAGTTCTTGTTTTGCTGGGGAGGTCCTCTTTGGTCATTGACGTTATTGATTGCTTGGTTGTTGGGTTGTTGTGTTATTGTGTTCATTTGATGATGGTTTTGAATTTATTGTTGAGGTGTGGGTGTGTTCTTTTGAGGGGAACTGATGACAACTTTGGCATCGACAACACCATCATTGGTAACATTTTTGTTTCTTTCCCATGTGTCAGGTTTTCCATTGTAGTTGGTGGGTGGGTGATTGTTTTGTTGTTTAGGATATGAAGTTGATCCTCCTAGTTGTGTCATAAGGGCTCGTTCGATGCTGAGCGCCTTGGAAATCAACTGGTCATATGTGGTGATCCCTTGGACCTTGAGATGGAATGCCAAGAGGTCGTCAAGGTTGGATATGATAGTGCACACTTGTTGTTCCTTAGGCATGACCCATTTGCTCTGATTGGCCTTGGATTGCCATTGTTGTAGGAATGAAGTGAATGATTCATTCTTACCTTGTTTCAAAGCTGAGAGTTCCTCTAGACTAATATCCATGGTGATATTGCATGTGTATGCCTGTGGGTAGGCAAGAGAACCATTCCATAGCATGTCCAGCTAAACTCCTAGGAAATAGCCGCATCAGATAGGTATCAGCATACACGACTTCCATGCAATGAACCTAGAATTCCCTAATGTGATCTTCAGGGTTTCCCATCCCATGGTACTTGTCAAAATTGGGGATATCAAATCCCTTCGGGAATGGTTTCATCACAAGGCTCCTGTTGAATGGATAAGGACACAAGTTACTAGATGTTCTTTTGGTTTCCCCTGATTTAAGATCAAGCACTTGTTGCGAGAGCAACCTGATTTGTGTTGTCACATCGTTTTGCAGATTAGGAGGTGGGATGAAAGTGTTCTGAGGTGGTTCGTTTGTGGATGTGATGGGTGGATTGGTTGATGTGTTGATTGGTGGTATCTACACATTCTACTGAGCCATGTATGCTTGCACTTGGTGCTGTATAAAAAATGCTTGTTGTTGGTCTTATTGTTGTTGCGCTAAGATTTCCTTTGCTGAGCTTGTTGTTATGCTTGTTGTTGCACCAACAACACTTGTTGGGCTACTAATTGGGCTGCTTCTTGCTGCTCTTGGTATTGTTCTATTGCTTGTTGATATGCTTGTAGTTGTGCTGCTTGTTTTTGTGCAAGAAAATGTGCTTGTGCCTATGCTTGTTGTGCTTGATATTGGGCGTGCACCTGAGCTTGAGCTTGTGCTTGTGCCACCTATGCTTGTTCTTGTGTAGCTTGAGCGGCTTGCTGTTGTTGTTGTTGCAATAAGGCTTGTGCTTGTGCAGCCTGTTGTGCTTCTTGTGCAATTTGGGAAGCTTGAGCATCTTGTGCTGCTTGAGCAGCTTGTTGGGCAGCTAGTTGCATGGCTTGTTGAGCAGCTAATTGTGCGGCTTGTTGAGCATCCAATTATGTGTCTTGTTGAGTATCTAATTTGATTTTTTTTGCTTTTGTACTTGCAGGAATGCCTTTTGATAATCAACTTGCTGAGCTACTTGTAATGCCATGTTGTATTATCTTGATATATTGGAGCTTGGTGGTGGTGGGGGTGGTGGTGGATTTAGAATGGTGCTTGTGGTGGTGGTGAGCGGTGATGCCGTGTTGGTGGTAAGTGGTGAATGGTGCGATCGATGTGGTTGGTCCTTGAGAGCCCATGCTTTGAGATGTTAGGGGGGTGGTTGATGATGTCATGATTGCTTGTGTAGTTGTCATCTATTGTGATATCAATGACAAGTTTTGAGAGTTTGGCATGATGTTTTGATTGATTCTTGGGATGTTGGTTTAATTTTGATTAATATTTGGTAAAGGTGGGAGCCCCAAGCCAAGTAGTGGTGTGGATAATGGTGGTAATGGCGGAAGAGGTGAAGATGTGAGGGATGTGATCTCTTGAGGAAATGATGTGGTGTCAAAAATGCCCCCAGGTCTGAACATGTTACCTTCTCCTTGTGAAGTTATGGGGAGAGAAGTTTGGGGTGTTGCATGGAAGGATGATGATGGATCATTAGGATCATGGAAAGTGAGAGGGGCATACTTATGTAATGGATTTTTGGGTATGTTTTGTTCCAAAATGGTGTTTGCATCCAAGTATTTATTATTGAAAAGGGGGTGTGTTTGAATGGCATTAAGAAATCCACTTCCCTTATTAACATTAGGTTGAGTTGGAGCAAAATATGTTGTGATTCATAGGATGTTTTGAGGGATGCTTTGGGATGGGGGCATAGATGAGATGGGGAGTGTGGATGAAATTGGAGGAATGATCTCCAAAGATGGTTCCACTATAGAGCTCATGTCAAAATCAGAAGGTAATTTGGCCCCTTGTTTTGCTAGTTCGAGCATGTATAGTGAAGGGTTAAGCCTCATCATGATATTGATGATCTTATGGTTCTCCTGATTTTGGATCATTTCGGTGATTTATTCATGTGACATCCCAAAGGTAAGATCCTCTTCTTGGCTTTCCTCTTGTGGATTTTGTGATGATGAAAGAAAGTTAGTCAAAGGATTGCTTGATTTGACGTGATTCATTTCAGAGTTTGTTTGGCTTAGGTCGCTTGAAGTGGGTGTTTCTTTGTCGACTTCCATGTTCTTGTGTTGAGATCTAGTTTGCACCATAAAATAGGGATCAATTTTTTTAAAAAATGGGAGATGAATCTCTAATTATTTGGATTGATATATCTTTAGGCACAAAAGAGAAAAATTTAGGATGATGCTAAGATCAAAGGATGATAATGATATGGATGTTTTGATGGATGATTGGAACTCTTTTGAGAAAATATTGAAGGGTATGTTAAACTTTAGGACTTGATTTAGGATTGATTTGTTTTGGATTTAGATTTTGGTGAATTCATTAACTCTAAGAGGTTGGATGTTGTCCTAGAGTTAAATCCTTCACAAGAGGCTAATTTGTCTAGGTGTGAGGAGAAGCATTCATCTAAACACTCCTATCCAAACAAGATGATTTTGATAATGAACTCTTAAATCCCTAGATGTTGGATGCTATCAAGGGATGAATTTGTTCAAATTTTTTGATAATTTGATCAAACATGTCGAGAAGGATGCATCTCAATCAAACAGGGTGATTTTGGATTGATTTCAAATGATTTTCCCAAAGCTTAACATAAAGGATTTTTTCAAGACTTTCAAAGAGTTGATGATGAGATGATTTTGGTTTTGATATTCAAAGATGGATGGGGGTTTGATTTTGATCCTAGGATGTACCTAAAAATAGGCTTTGTTTACTAGACCTCGATACTGAAGAACATACGATACTTCTAAGGACATCTAAAACTAAGAAGTGGTTCAAATTGAGCATACATTTCTGGATTGTTCAAAGGAATGAGTCTATAGAACCTTGTGATTTTTTTGCGTATTTTGATATGTGGCTTTTGATTGCACTTCCTATTGTATCTCTTGATGAAAATTTGAGTGTGACTCCTAAATTTTGAACTTTGACTCAAGGACTTTCATTTTGGGATTTTGACTTTCTTGGAAATCATGAGGTCTCAACACATGTGAGAGCGAATTTTGTTATCTTTGTTTAGTGACTTTGTTTTACCACAAACACTTCTTTGATTAGGTTTTCCAAACTAAATGTCCAATGTCTTAATTTCTTCGAATCCCACAAAGTATGTTATGTGGAAATTTGATGAATTCAAGGCAAGGGTTTTCTTATTGTTTATCTTTAGTAGGAAAATTGAGATGTAAGTTCAAGTGTTTAGAAACCTCTAAGGATGCGAATCCCAAGGGAAAACAATAACACATGAATTTGGTCAATTGTATTTTCCTCCTAAAGGGTTTGAAATTTTGATGATGATGTTAAGTGTTTTTTTCCAAATGTTTTCGAACAAGCAAAGCATTTTGTCACCAAGAATAAGCACAACCCTATGGATATGAAAGACAATATTTGTTGAGTCCCCACTTGGACAAGTCCAACTACGCTTATCTTTAGCGAATGGTTAGATGCTTGACCCCATTGGATCCCCTCCACGACACTCACTTATATGGGA
This sequence comes from Sequoia sempervirens, assembly GCA_007258455.2. Lineage (NCBI taxonomy): Eukaryota > Viridiplantae > Streptophyta > Pinopsida > Cupressales > Cupressaceae > Sequoia > Sequoia sempervirens. The sequence goes on from VDFB02023557.1 coordinate 5,634, forward strand.
AACACCCATGAAACTACCATGGCATGCTTTCCATTTCTACTAAATACCGTAAAAGTGTGGGGCGGCTTCAAAATGACCATTCTTGCACCAACAAATAGATCAAGGATTTTGGCAATTCTAAAACATGGGTTTTAATTAGGACTTTCCATTCGTAGGAGTTGACCCAACATGGTGAGAGACCATTGCTTCCCTTCTCATTGGAGCTAACCGTGTGATACTTGCATTTATTCCAATAGCCACATTTATATCCCGGCTGGAAATACTCTCAGGTTCAGAATGTTACCGGTTGAGTTGTTCCCTTGGGTGAGTAATTTTTCCCCAAGGCAAGCCCTCTAAGATAAAAAATAGCAAGTAAATGTATTCATAGTTCGATCAACCTTTGTTTAGAAACAAAGGGAGAACACATGCAATAAATTTACTCATACTTGTTGCATAATTTGTTCAATTTTAACCCAAATTGAAGTGTATATGGGCAATTATTTACGCAACTTAATGTCGCCAAAAGCATTTTGATTCTAAAGATCACCATGAGGTGTGAGAGAAGTGCATACGTCTTTTGATGATATTACATTGTGTATGTAATTACAAAAAAATGCAAACACTTGCTTATTTTAAATCCTCAAAGCAAAAGTGAGTTTGTTTTAAAGCACCAAAGTAAGTGTGACAATTTGCTTTGTTCAATTTTTAATCCCAAAAAAAACTTTAGTAAATTTGAGTCCTAATGTTCGTTTTAAGTCTTTTTGTAAAAAGAATTCAAAAGTTCTTTTTAAAGCCCAAATGCAATTAGTAAATCCTAAGCATAAAAAGATGACAAATTTTTCCTTAAGAGGAATAATGAATCCTCCAAGGTGTTAAACAAACACTTGTTTTTGTGAAATGACATCATCATGCTTCTCTTCCTTTTCATGTTTGATTGATCCAACCTATAAGAAAATCAATTAGATTCTACAAAAACAAAAGGTCAAAAAGGAAAAAAATAGACAAAAGAACCATAATTTGAAAAAAAGCATGTTTTACAAATAAAATTTCACTTCATACTCCCCTCCAGCGGTGCAATCTATGAAGGCGTCACAGTTTGATTTCCCCAGCTATGCTATATAGTGCCGCTTGCCAGTTAGCGTCACTCTACAGCCAGGCCAATGAGCATGAATGCATTGCACTTTTGTCCAATGGTGCAGTTTGGGTTTTTGAAAGATTCCTGCAGGTCAAACAAGTTTAGCGACGTAGTTTGGAATTCAAATTTTTGGGCGGGAAGACTGAGGCATCACAGTTTGAATTGTCAGTGGTTCCATATAGTGACGCTGGAGAACTAGTGGTGCTGAACAACGATGCTGAGCTTCCAATGGTGAAGTTTTCCTGTAGAAAAAGAAAAACACGTAATTTTTGACAAAAACGTGATTAAAATGTGAGATTTCCCTCCTTCTAGCGCCAAAATGTGAACCTAGATCCTAAACCTACAATAAGACAATAAAAAAATGACAAATTAGCTTCAATGCAAGTTAGAATGTAGATTCCTCAAGAAATCCATTTATCAATGCTCTAAATAGGAAAATGAAAGCAATACAATGAGAAATCAACAAAAGAGATTAAATCCTATGAAAGCAATGTAAATTCTTGATCTCTTGAGGGAGTTGGTGTCAATTTGATGTGAAAATTGGCCCTTTCCCAACTCCAATGCTAGCTTTGATGATTTGATGAAGATTGTGATCCACTTTGATGAAGAGTGATGGGTGCTTCAAAACAAAAATCTGCATAACCTAGCTACGATTCAAAAATATGGATGAAGATTGCTAAATATTTGAGCATAGTAAGTTTACTCAAATTGTGGATGATGAAATGAGGAGATTAGCATCTTATTTATAGAATGAGAAGATGGAAGAATGTCCAAAATGGAGCAATGTGGGACTAATAATTAGCCAATGGTAAAGTGCCACTTGTCAACTTGTGAGTGGATGGAGGATGTGCAAGTTTTGAAGAATGTGTCAATAAATGCATATATTTGAATTTTGAATTTGTTGAAATGACATGTAAGAGGGAAAGAAGGTGCATACAATGCCACTTGGCTCAAGGAAAAAGGACTTTGTAAGAGGAGTAAATGCCTTGTTGGAAGGATAGAGTCCACTTGGATTTTGAATTCAAATTTGAGGAATATTCCTTAAAAGATGCCTTGTTGGAAAATAGAGATTTAATAAATCAAATAACTCTATTTTCATGTGCAAGTGGTAAAAGATGGAGGATGGGACATGAGAAGAGATTAAATTAATCAAGCTTAATTAATTTAATGAAGGGATTAAATGATGTGACCTATTTGACTTAAATTTGTGGATTTATTTAAATCAAATATGAGAAGAATGTGATAAAGGATTAATTAAATAAGGACTTTTGATTTATTTAATTAAAAGAGATGATGTTAGATTAAACTAAATAAGGTTTTAATTTATTTAATTTAATAGATAGACTTTAGAGATTTAATCAAATAAAATTAATTATTTAATTAAATAGGATAATTAGATCAATGGTTAATTTAATTATTGAGAAAGGATGACTTAATTAGATAATTGATTTATTTAATTAAGAGATGAATATTGATGAATTTAATCAAATAAAGGCATTTGATTAAATGGTTAGACTGAAGGATGATTCAGGATGAAATGATGCTAGTGGTCAGGATTAGATGTTCAATGTCAATCAGTACATTTTACGTGTCTACATTTTGCCCCTCTTTGAAGTGGACATGATGAAAGGATATGATAGAGTGGACTAGAATTATTTGATCAAAGTTCTCTCAAAATTTGGATCTGACAAAAAGTGGTGTAAATGGATTCATTCTTTTTTGTCAGGGGATAAATTTTTAGTTATCATTAATGGCTCTCCTTCTGGATTCTTCAGTGCAATGCAAGGGGTAAGGAAAGGGGGTCCATTATCTCCATTCCTCTTCATTATCATGACAAAAGCGTTAAGTAGAGAAATTCAGCAAAGGCATTGCCAAGGATTGTGGCATGGGTAGAGATTCCACACACAGGCTTTTCAGTAACTCACTCCCTCTTTGCTGAAAACATAATTTTTTTGGGAAATATTCTATGGTAGAAGCTTCTCAAATAAAATAGATCTTAGAAAAGTATGCATTAGCATCTGGGAAAAAGGTGAATGCAACAAAACCAAAGATTTATGTATTCAATACAAAGGCAACAATAAAGAGAAAAAATGTGAAGGCATTGGGGTTTTAGCTAGTTGAACTTCCTTGTCCATATTTAGAAATTCCTTTTTTTTTAGAGGCTAATAAGATTTCATATTTGGGAAAGTCATTGATACATTTAAGTCAAGGATCTTGGTGTGGAAGGCTAGGTGGTTTTCATTAGAAGGAAAAATCATGTGGATTAAAATATTCTTAGCAGCTATCCCAAATTACTGCTTGGAAGTTCTTAAAGCTCCAAAATGAGTTGTGCTAGAAATTGAAAAGATTATCAGAATTTTCCTTTGGAAAGGGAACATGAATGATTAGAAAAAGGTACCGTTGATCTCTCTGCAAAACATGACAATGAGAAAGATGAAATGAGGAGCAGGTATCCAAGTTCTTTCAAGCAAAAATTTAGCTTTCGATGCAAAGTTGGTATGGAAAATGTACCATAAGGAAGATTCAAAATGGTGTAAGTTAATGCAAGAAAAGTATTTAGACTGTGATAATCCAACAAGAATGTTTACAATCTCAAACCCACCAGAAGGGTTAACCATGTGGAAATTTTTAATCTCTTGTAGGAAAGTCATCAATTCATAAGTTTAACATGGGAAGTACATAATGGGGAAGAGGTAAACTTTTGGTTTGATTCATGGAATGGCTTCCCTCCACTTCAAAATATTCAAAAACTACACACTGCAAGGGAAATTTTAATTAGTGTATGAGGGACAAAGTTAAAAGATTATGTAGGGGAGGTAGATAGGTTAACATGAAAGGTATCCTATAAATATTTGGCATGTACTATAGTTTTGGCTGCACATCAAGTTCTCATCCAAAACTTATTAAAGGACAGAGTAGTGTTCTTTTCAACCAAGCCAGATAGGGTTATATGGGCCCCTGCAAAAAATGGAAGTTATTTGATAAAGCAAGGGTACAAAGCTCTATTTAATAATGCTGATCATTTACTATCTCAAACAACATACTCATTTTTTTGGAATGATAGAGTGCTTCCTAAATCAAGAACATTTGCGTGGTTAGTCCTAAAAGGAAGAGCGTTGACAAGTAAGAGGCTAATAAAATTGGGGATAGCAGACCCTTTTAATTGTGTCTTATATAACAAAGTATTACAAGACACTAATCATTTGTTCTTAAATTGCCTATATGCACAAAGTTGTTTGGAATCTATCAAACTGAAACTAAATTTGTATCTTCCACTACTAGAAACTATTTGGGAATTATTCCAAAGTTGCTCGATCTTATATAAGACATCTTTATTTTCCAGTATTTGGAGAGTCATTCCTACAATAGTTGTTTGGTCCATTTTGTGGGAGAGGAATAAGTGTATCTTCAGGAAAGAAGTTCATTCAGTTAGTTGTACTATTTAAAAATTTGAGAAAACAATATCAAAATCTATTAATGTATATGTTCAAGAATGCAAGAATGTTAATTCAATGTCCACAAATTGGAATAGCAACATTTTGCAAAATTGGGAGTATATAGTCTTTCCTTTTAAGGGTAGTTGTTAATGGTTGTTTTTGCACTTCTCAACACAGACAACACACAAGTGTGATGCCTCTCTTGAAATGTGAAAATCTACAACTTAGTTTCAGACAATCACCCTAATGTCTCTTGGGTGTTAGGTCATGACTTGCAAAAACAACTTAGTTGTTGTTGTAATTTTCTAGTAATCATAAGGGTCCTTTATGGTTCACCAAGCTTGGAGTTTTCTTGGGTCTACAAATTGAGTTTTTAAGTGCTAAAAAAGATGAATAGTAACAAGTTTTAGAAAAAAAAGTTGAAACTCTTTTTGGTCATCAGATTTGGCTTTACAATGATGCTAGAAACTTGTTTCTAACTTCAAATTTTAAAAGAAACAACAAAATGGAAAAGGTTTAGAAGTTTTCCTAAGTCTGCAACTAAGATGAACAGTAACAATGGAGGATGCTACAGTGAACAGACTTCCAAAACTCAGTTTTACTTAACTAGGGACAACCCATAGTCTCATAAAACTAGTGCAATCTTCAAGGGGTCTTTGTAGATTATCAGACTGTACATTCACCTATTAAGCATGAATAAATAGTTGAACTTAGGTGTAGCAAAATAAACAAGCTAATACTAACTTTACACAACAATTTTTCATCAACAAACAACCAAAATTATGTCTTGAAAGTGCATCAAACACTATAGCATACATCCACCATTAAAGCACAACATGAACTACTATAAGAAAATGAACTTAAACTTGAAATAACAATGCTAAAATAAACTATTGGAGATAGAATCATGCACACATGAAGAGAAACACACAAGAAACCATTAACTTAATTCTTTTCTCATATATTTTGTAGCAACATGTCTTTACACAACAACTCATCTCTCTTTGAAAATGAGAGAATGCCCCTCTTTATATTTTTCCAAAAGAAGAATGAATGGTCAAGATTGATTTACAATGAATGGATTAGATTCATTCTAGCTTAGGGTTTCACCAGCCCCAATATTTTACAATATAAAAATAGAATCTTTTATCTTATCCCTATTTTGTTTTCTAGTTTATTTCATCTTGTAGCTACTTTTTTCTTTTTCAGCTATTTTAGCAAATATTCATCATTTATAATGAGTTTTCCAACCTCCTTTTGTGTTGTTGCATACTCCACAAACTTACCAATCATAGCCAACAACTTGTTTTCTTTGAAAAGATCAAATTTAGAGATTTGGAAGGCCACTCTTTTAAATCTTTCCATTAGTTGGTCCTGATGTTTGGTGGACTTTGGTGCAACTTTGATTATCTGCTCTGATTCAATGAAGGCTCTTGCAACAAAATCCATAAAATCTAGTGACAAAGTGTTGCCAACCCCTTGTTCCATTTTCTTGTGGAATTCTCACTTGATGGCCTTTGGATCTAGCTCCAGGGAAAACATCTCATAACCAGCCATCATCTTTAAATAATCATCACTATCCACCCAGTGTTGCACAATTCATTAATGATCAACTTCTAAATCTCACAAGGCTCTTTCAAAAATTTATTTTATGTATTCAAAATTTAGCTACCAGGCATCAACTAGCCAATAATCTTCCTTAGGGAGCACCAATTCCTTTTCCCAGGTTTCTCAGGAGAGCTTGAGGACATTCTCTAGCTTTGGATACATAATCTTATACAGCTTTGGGAACTCCTTGCAGACGTCAATTACATCTCCTAATTCCTTCTCCAAAACTCAAAATTCATTATGCATCCTAGCTGCATGATAGATGCCCATATTACCAATATAAATCGCCATGTTGAACCAATTTGCAATAGAATTAGTCCAGTTCTTCTTTCTTTCCATTTTATTCATCTCCTCCTTTGAGAGCAAGGTAGGTGCAAGTGATTCTGTTGGAGCTTCCTCTCTTGATGAGGTCCATTACTATATGAAGGTGGTCAACTCTGCCACCTATGTTTTCAATTCCCCCTTTGTAGATTGATCTTTTTCATTTGTTGGAGCATAGTAGACACTGACCCCTGGAATTCATCTATTTTTTGGGCTCAAGTTGCGGGACCTAGATTGATAGTAGATATGTAATAATATTGGCCTTGAATGGTGTTTGTGTATTTTTCTACACCAGGAGTGCCTACTTGTAGTATCCGAGACCTAGAAGTGTCAGTGGTCATGTGAGACTTGAACTTTGGATTTTTCTCCTTTCAAGTCTTTACTTGAGCTCTAGCAATATAGCTTCCAACCAAGCCTTGGAATCAACAACTATCAAAGCCTTTTTCTTTAATTACTACTCAATCCATGAGGGGACTTCCGTTTGATGTTTTGGGGATTCATGATCCCTCCCCTCTTCCTGTTCCTTCGAAGGCTCATTCTCTTCATGCCTGTTTGCCTCTTCATCATTTCTTTCTTCCTCATCTAGCTCCTCTTCTTGCGTAGCCTTCTCTTTGTTAGGCTTAGTAGATCCCGCATCTTCTTCAGTAACAATTGCCTCCTGTACTGCCCTTTCAACCTTTTCATGTTCAATCTCAGCTTCCTTTTCTAGCTCAACACTTCTTTCTTCTGCATTCTCCTCCTTTTCTTTGTTTGTCTCTCCCTCGTAGGGTGCTTCTTCATGTTGCAGGCCCTCGTCTTGTCCAATTGCTGGGATCTCATCAATTATCTCCACATAAGTATCTGTGTTAATTTTCCCTTCCTCGGGGAAATGCTCCTTGAGGTTTGCTTCCTCATCCTTTTGATCTTGGGGTTGTTCCCCTTCAGGCTCTTGATCAAATCTTTTAGCTTCATAGTACTCATCAAGCCTACCTGCATCTTCCTCCTTGAGCATGTGTTTCCCTTCTTCATATGAGGCTATTTTTTCTATATTTACCCTCATCCATCCCTCTAGATGCTCAAAGTAATTGTCCCGATTAGAATATTTCAGCTCCTTAGTGATGTCTTTTGTAGCTTCCTTAGGCTTCTTTGCACTTTTCCTCTCTATTTATTCAAAGATTTGCATCATCACCTCCATATTTGGTGGCTCGGTGGGAGGTGGAGGAAGAGGCAAATTAGTAGCAAGTTGGTCCATTAATGCTTGGACTTGGGAGTTGAGGATTACCCCAAAGAGCTCAGTTGGCACAGTCTACATGTAAGTGGAAAAGGCATGTGACAGAGTGAGAGGTGCCATGGTAGTTGTTGGTAGGGATGGTGGTAGTGTGGAAAGGGTTGGCAGTGGAGGTGGGAGTGAGGTAGATGAAAATGGGGAAGTAGTGGAGGAGGAAGAGTCCAACACCACTACGGGAGTAGTCGAGTAGGCGGAGGTGAGGTGGATAGAGATGTCCATAGCAGGTGGAGATGAAACGAGCAATGATTTAGGAGTGGAAGGAGATGGTGGCAGCGATGACAGTGGTTGATGGGAGTGTAGAGGTGGTAGGTGGTGGTGATCGAGGTCACTCAACTTCTTCTTTCTCTCTAAGCAAGGGTTCTTCCTCCTGGATGGTTAGCATTTCAAGAACAAAAGTTCTCGTTCTTTTTTCCTTCTTTGACGACTGCCCCTCTATTTATTTTCTTCTATATACCTTTTTCTTGGGCTTTCACTTAGCTATATCCTTTCTCTTCTTTGATCTGGTGATTGGTGGAGATTTGGGTGCCTCACTTGATGAGCTCGTAGTGGCACCACTATCTATTTCACTCTTGAGCTCCTCTTCAAGCTCTCCATATGTTAGCTCTATGCCCTACTCTTGCGATTGAGCTATTTTCTCATCTATCCATTCCTTAGTTCTTTGTTCTTTGGGGCGGGTGATGGTATCCAGGTTGATGACCTCTTTCTTGGCCCAGTCAATGACTAGCAGCGACACATTTACCAAAGCATTGTATTTTTCATCTAAAATATTATTGTCCTCAACAATTTGATCAGGCACCGAGAACAAGATGATAGACTTCACAAATTGAGTGGTCATCCTCATGTAGTGCTGCCTCTAGACTTCCCTATCATCATTATAATTCACCCAAAAATATTCAATATGTAGCTGGTGGGCGTACTATCTTCCAACTTGCTTCTTCAATTTGATAAGGGGAACCAAGCCTCCCCTATCTGTATGCAATTCAAAATTATACTCTACTAGCTCCTTCTCAGAGTATTTTGCACATGGAGCAGTAGGGAAAGAGTACATCCCCTATATGAATGTGAGGGGATATGGGACCCCATCATGGTGCTTATTTCTCAATAGGGTGTGGGTAGTCTGTAGCTGTCGAGTAAGCTCCAACAAGATGATTCTATCATTTGGGTACTAGGGAAACTAGTAAGGTCTTCCTTAGAATCCCTCTACTCTAATATATGTAAATTCATGGAATTAAATAAAAAAATATCCAAACCAATGCTTTGGTGTAGTGCGACACCCTTCTTTGGTAATCTTCAGCCAAAGTTCTGATGATGTGCCCAATGAAGGCACCATTTACTCTCCTGTAATTCCTCTTAAAATTTCTATATTGCAATTGAAGGTAGCAGTCATATAATTTAAGTTGTCCCTTCTTTGTTCCCAGTATTCTAGCACAATCCAATCCTTTATATGGGAAATTAGCTGCTAGGAGGTAGACCAAATATGAGGTCATATAAAATTGTGAAGTCTTCTTCACTGCCATGAATTGATTATGCAAATTCTCACTAATCATTTTGGCCTAGTGGAATTTAGCAGTGCCTCAGAGGATTTCTTCTATGAAGTAAAACATCCACTCCTTAAAGAATGTGGTAGTAGGAAGGCCCATTACTCTACTAAGGAGAGTGACTAAATCATTGGACTCTTCTAAAAAGTCACTCTTATACAATGTATGAGGCACCTTATTAGCACTGCCTCTCTTATCCTTAAATCACATTTGATTTATTGTCCTCTTGCATCCAATAGGATCTTGTTGCTAGATTGTTAAGGTGAATCCCTTTTTAACCTCCTCCATTTCATCAAAGGTTGGGATTTCTAAATGTCCTTCTGATAGACTGGGTAGATAGGTTTGCCAATACTCTCCCATCCTTGGCAACTATTCTTCTGTTCTGAGAGTGATAACACTCTCGATAAACCATCACTAATTTTAGAGCAATTGAGGTGGGAGGAAATCCAACTGCCTTTGAAAGGCCACTCTCCTTGATCCTCAAGGCCTCTTCTATTGTGGGTTTGGTCATCATCCTCAATTTGAATTCATCGATGTTGACATGTCCAAGGTCTATGTCAGAGACCTTGTACTAGTTAGACGTAATCTTGGAGGTACACTCGACTCCATGGAATTGGTACTTCATCTGTTCTTTCTCTTCCTTTCCTCTGGGAGTTCTGGTTGGTCTTTTCCCTTTTTCAATCTTCTCAACTAGTTTCTCTGATGGTCCCAAAGCAAGTTCCATAAATCTTACACAAAAGGTGCAATAAGTACACTGATAGGTCAAGAGGGAAAATGATAGTTAAATCATGCAAATATACCATAAGATGTATTCATAAGCCTGATAAGGACCATAACATTCATTACTTTTCATCATTTGAAACTTGTTCAAGCAACTTGCAGACATGCGGGTCCAAGAGTGCAGGCTTCTACCCTGTGGAAGCAACCAATGTGAACACTGTTAAGGGACAACATTGGGGAAGAAAAATTCCACAGAAGGCCATCCGATGTTGAATTTCCACATGACATGATTGTTGAGAGAATCTGGGGTGAAGTCGTTGGGATCAATCCCTTTCATCAAATCAATCTTTAATGCTCTTGTGGGTGTGAAGGATGCGAAAGCAATGACGTGGAAAGTCATTAATGCTTTGTTGTTAGGGGACAACCAAAGGGAGGCAACATTCTGTAGGCAAAATTCTACATTGTGGGACCCACAATGTCTCTTCACTTGGTTAATTTTAGTTCTAAATCCTTTGGCACACATAAGGGGTTGAGCTAGGTTGTTTACTTAAAAACTTGGTCATTCATGAAGTGTGGGAAATGGGCCTGTGGAGGCTTGGTAGCATAGGGTTTTTGGGTCGTTGCCATTAAATAGTGACCTTAAGTGGACGTCCTTCTACAGACGGAGTTCTTCTTGGAAACTAATGCAAATCCTCTTGGCTTAGTCAATTTTAGTTTTGAACATTTTTCTACATGAAGGGGATCATCCTTAATCATTCCCTTTTGAAAAGACCCTCGCTTGAAGGTTGTGGAGATTAGGCATGGGGAAGCTATAAGACAGGTTGTCGTTGGAATTCTACTTTTTAAGGGACAACGAAAGGAATGCAACATTCTACAGATGGTAGTCCATGGTTTGATATTTTCATCATTTTGTACATGGAGGGTATGTTTGTGGTGATCAGGAGTAAATGACTTGCATGGCGGAAAGGCAGTGAGGCTTTTTCCATTGATTATGGCAAGGGCGAGATGACCTTCTACAGGCAGCCATCCATGGAGACGAATCCATGAAAGTGATTTGACTCGGTGCTTTGAAGCTCACTTTTATGATAAGGACCTAGAATACTTAGGTCAGGAACTACATCAAGTATGATGACAAGAGCAAAACAAAGCTCTGCTCAGGGCAACCTAGAAGGGCAGACCCAAGATAACATTTTCCTAAGCAACTTCAACTTGTGGATTTAATATTTTGGAGGAAAGTAGTAACATAAGGTGGGGCCTATGAAGCAGGCATCCATCTGTGCGTGCTCATTAGACAATACCCATGATGAGACCACCTTCTGGAGATGGCACCCCATAGAGGCAAACCCGAAAGGGTTTCTCGACTTTAGGATTTCATTGCTTGCCCAAGTTCAAAGGTGAGTGCAGAGTTTTCATGGTGGACAACTTTGAATACTTAACTATAGGCCACAACATCAGAGGGGTGGACTTACATGAAAGAACATGCAAAAATCCCAAGAGAATATCCTCATTTTATATGAAGTGTTGTAAGCGGAGTTGAGACGTATGAGGCTTGTTTAGAAATTTTGTTGCTTCAATCATCATTTGGTGAATGATTTTTCTTGTGGAATCCCATGACAAAATTTCAACTATACTAAAACCCGATTCAATGTCATGTAAAACTAGGGTTTAAACAACTCTCAAATTTTAAATGGTTCTAAAATGCTAGATGCATAACTAATAGTTTGAGCATACAAAAAGGAAGGAGAGCATGAATCCATACCTCAGGGCTGCATGAATGATGGGAAAACTATGGCTGAATCTCATGAATGTTTTCACACATACCATAGCTACCTTCACCCGTTCAAATTTTGAATATGCTGGATGATAATGATAGTTGAGGAGTAGATTATTTATAGACAAGCCTGCCATTAATGAGGGCATTAAGTGGAGGTATGATAGGTAACAGGTAGGTGGAGTAGGTAAACACATGGAAACCCACACCAGTGAGGATGCTCGGTGAAGACCTGGATGGAAGAGCGCTCTGTGGGAGCTGTAACATGGGTAGACATCAAGGGCTAGCCATAGAGAATGACGAAATGGAAGCAACAACCCACCCATGGAGACCCACAGTTGCGGACCCACAAGCAGCAAGGGACATACAACCTCCAATGGATGGAAGTCTGCGAGGCCATTCCTGTAAAGGCCCAAAACTTAATGAAACTTGGGTAGGTGATCTTGGACATAATGTATTTGATAATTTAAAGGCATATGACCAACTTAGGCTCAAAAATAAGGGCACAAAAAATGAGGAAAAGGTGAGAATGACTCGTTGAAGTTGAAAAGGAAAAGAGGGGTTCCCCAGTTTGAATGGGGTGTGTGTGCTATAAGCACACCAAATGTGACTCTACTGGGAGAACACTCTCGAGCATTCCAAGGGTAAGAATTCATTTGGAACCCAGAATCTCTAGTTTCACAAACCAAAAGAAAGTATCCTCAAATGAATCAAAGGCTCAAAGGAGAATAAAATCCTTAGTTGAATCAAATCACAAAGTACCTCAGAAGTGTGTGTAGTGAGTTTATTCCCCTCCTTTAGAAACCATAGAGGACAATGATCAATCAGCCAAGGCAAGATACATAGAAAATCTAACTACAAAAGTAACCTGGACATTGCTTTGTTGCTAGCCAGACATCCATAGCCCTGACGGAGTTGTTGTTGCGATCCCCATGAACATTTCTCTATTGTCAGTCGAACGCCCATAGCCCTGATAGAGTTGCTCGCACACTCACATAGTTGCTTGTTTTTTCAATATTTTCTTTTTCTTTCCATATTTTACTTTTGATACTCTTTGGCTCAACTATATAAGCAATGAAGCTTATAGTGGGTTTGGAGACTGCAGTGGTTACTGGAACATATTTAATATTTTTCACTTGCCAAGGTTTCATGATAACTATCATATAGCTCATCAAGAATTTAAAATGTATGTTATGTGAATTCTAAGATAAGTGTGAGAAGATTCAAATAAGGGTTCTATTTTGAGTCAAGCCTAAGTTTAGGTGAAGAGACCTAATTCCCGAAAGTAAACATAAACCCTTGATAACTGATGAAGACTTATCCAAAGAATCAAAAAGGAGTGTGCAACATAGTGGATTGTTTGAGAAGGCCAAGCACAACCATCACATCAAGACCAAACAACACCCTTAGAAAAAACAAAGGCTGGGAAAACAAGAGAAAGAAAAATAAAGCAGACTAGAAAGAAAAATACCTAGTCTAACTATGTACAAAGGTGAGCTTGGATAACTTAGGCAAGGAAATAATGCTTAATATATTGCCCGTTGACCGAAAACGAGACATCTTCTTTAGTAAGCATCTTTAGGTGAAAGGAATTATCTCCTAAGATTTTAGAAATTTGAAAGGGGCTAAGCCAAAGCTTGTCAAATTTGTTATGTCCCCTTTCTTCTCATGGGATTTTTCCTAACATAGGACTAGGTCAGTAATCCTAAAGGCCTTGACCTTACCTTTTTGATCGAACCATCTCTTGACCACACCTTGGTGCTTGGAAATTTTTTCTATCACTTTGTTATGAACTTCCTCTAAATGGAGCAACTCAACTAAGTAGACCTCAAGGTGTTCTCCATCCTCATAATAGGTATTGATGAATTGCATTGTAGGAATTTTAAGGTGGGTTGGGAAAATAGGTACTAGACCATAGAAGAGGCAGAATGGGGAAGTTCCTAGGGAAGCCTTATGTCAAGTGGAATTTTCCCATAGAGAAAAATGTAGTTGGGTGTGCCAACCCTTTGAGTTCTTGTCTAATAGTTTGCATATGATGGTCATCAAGTTCTTATTCATGGATTCAACTAATCCATTCCCTTGGGGATAGTAATTTGACAAAAACTTGAGGACAATCCCATAATCAAATACCCAACTTGCAAACTTAAGGGAGGAAAATGCAGGGCCATTATTGCAAACTAAAGCAAATGGACAATGAAAACAATTGATAATAAAAATTTCAAGAAAATCAGTTACTACCTTAGTCGTGCATTATCTACAAGCAATTTATTTTGTCCACCTAGTACAATAATTAGTTTCGGTAAGAATGTACCAATGGCCTGCATAGGATGGTGGGTTTACTGGACCAATGAAGTTGAGCCCCCATTTGAGCAAAGGGCCTTACCTCAGCAACAGGCTGGAGCGGGATAGCAACATACCTCTCCCTGGTGGCAACGGTCTAGCAGATGCAACAAGATCTAGCATGGTTGTGAGCATCTTTGAATAGGGTCATTCAGTAATATCCAACCCATAGGATCTAATGAACTGTTGAAGAAGCAAACCCATGTCCCATTCTGAACTTGTCATGAAATTCCCTCAATACTTCGACTGTTTTAGTTTTCCCCAAGCACCCGAAATAAATCCCTTCATGATTTTTCTTATATAACATGGTTCCTTTTAACACATAGCTATTACTTTTTAATCTCAGGGCTCATTTCTAAACTCCTTGTAAATGAAATGAGCACTTGTTGTTCAACAGATAGTACACACTATCATCGTACCATTCATCTAGAGAAACATCCCCCAAATGGTCTTGTTTAACTATGAGTTCTGGTTTTGTTTATGCCATTGTACATGTGAGAGCTTGTCCTCAGATCAGCTTCATTGGTTGGATCTCCATTTCATATTCCTACAGTAGTGTGACCCATTTTTCTTGCCTTTCTCCTAGTTCATTTTGCATCAACAATACCTTGACAATGGGGTTTGGAAAGATAGCAAACACTTTGTTTCTCAAGATGTAATTCTTGAATTTATTGACATCTATGACTAATGCATAGGATTTATTTTCAACATTATGGTGGCATAATTCAACATCCTTCAATGGGTCACTCATAAAGGCAATAGGATGCTCATTATCATCCTTTTGAGTCAGCATGCTAGCACATGAGTGGTCTGAAGGAAATGAATATATATATAGGATGGCTTTAGGTGGTCGGGGCTAACTAACATGGGAGTGTTGGCGATGGCTCTTTTAATTTGAACAAAATCTTGTTTAGCTTTTGGTGTCCACTCTACTTTGGCATCTTGTTTGAGAATTGCATTCAACAACTTTACTATTTTTGTAAATCTAGTGATGAACTTCTTAAAAAAGTTGATCTTCTCAAAGAAAGATTTCATCTCATTTTTGCTTCCCAAAGGTTGGATCTTCAAGATGGCTTGAATGCACTTCAGATCTATGGATATACCCTTTTCTAAAATCATGTGTCCCAACAGTTTTCCTTCTATCACTCCAAAGATGCACTTCTTTGGGTTCAATGGAATGCCAAACTCTCTAGACTTCTAAAACACCTTGCATAGGTCAAAGACATGATCCCCTCTTTTCTTTAAAAACATAGTGAGGTCATTCATATAGATGATGATGCATTTCCCAATGAGGTCCTTGAAGGCTATGTCCATGGAACATTGAAATTTTGCACCTACATTCATCAAACCAAAGGCATCCTTCTGTAGGAAAAAGTCCCCCATTTAGTGGTAAAAGTCATTTTGTGCTTGTCTTCATGTTGTACCATTGATTGATTATACCCTGAGTATCCGTTGAGAAATGACATCATTTGTGAACCATTTACTATTTGCAATAATTCATCCAGTGAGGGCACCAGATAGTTATGCTTTTCAGAAGCTCTATTCAGGTTTCTAAAATCCACACATAGTATGATTTCTCCATTTTTATTTCTAACTGGAACCAAATTTTTCACCCATGTAGAATGTCTGATGGGAAAAATAATACGTGCAGATAGAATCTTTTGTATTTCCTTGAAGATGATAGGTTCAAGCAGTGCATTGATTGGACGTTGTCGTTTCCTGAATGGTAGATCACATTTGGCTTGAGGGGAATGGTGTGAGTGATAATTGAAGTATCTTACATTTTGAGGTCCTAATAACCCCATGCTATCACATCATGATAAGTCTATATGGCATCCATAAGTCCTTTCCTTTCCTCTGGGGTGCAGACCTTGCCAATAAACACATTTTTAATATCTTCTGCAGTGCCTAGATTGTGAGCATAACATTGATTGTCTATGGAGTCCTTCTTAGTCTATTGATCCTAATATCTTATTTGGTCTAGATCAAATATCCTTTCTATCTGGACCATGCCCTTAGGTATGGTGTTAATTTTCAAGTTGATCACCCCTTCTATGTCAAGCTCGACTTCCTCAGGCTCTACTTCATCCATGATTTGGGAAGCAAATACATCTAAACTGGTGATGAAGTCAAGGATGTATTTTCCATCATCAAACACCTGGAAGTTGATTATATTATCAGGCACTGTCAGGGTAGGGGTAAGTTCCCCAATGAACTTCTTAAGACCAATCAAGGATAGGGGCAACAAGGTGCTGACTGCTCGGGCTAGTGCATTAGCAGTTTGATTTTTGCTACGGGGAATTAACTAGATGTTAAATGCATCAAACCCTTCTATAATATCCCATACTCGATGCCTATAGTTTACTAATCTCCGATCATGGCATGAGTATAATTTCCTAACTTGTTTGACAACTAGTTCTAAGTCCCCAAATACTAGCAACATTTTGACTCTCTTTCTTAATGCCATGAGCAACCCATGAACTAGTGCTTCATATTTTGCTACATTATTCATGCAATAAAATTGTAATCTACGAGCAACAAAATATGTCTTACCTGTAGGACTGATGAACTTGAAGCCTACTTTTGCTCCTTTCTTGGACTTGGAACCATCAAAGCGCAACATCTAGAACTTGGAGGGACTTTTTCCTTCAGAGCTGATTGAGCATACTTCTTTTCTTGGTTGTGTGTCTATCTTTGCACCCGTAGGTGGCTTCTTGCTTTTAGGTTGGTCTCGATCTTGTTGTTCTCCCAAAATATCCTTAAGAGTTCCTTTTAATGTGATCCATGACTGTTTGACACAAGTAGCACTCAAACTTGAAATGGGAAACATTATGTACCCTACACTAGCTGGGCAACAACTCTTTGAAATCCATCTTAGCTCCTAAACTGACTTGATCTTGCACACACTTCTACATAAATTCTTGGAAGCCATCAAACAACCTTAGATGGCTATCATCCTAGAGTTCTTCACTGTTGGACTCAACCAACACTTTTGTGTTGTTAGGAGGAGGAACCAAATTGGTGGGGGCACTACATAGCACAAGGATCTCTTCTGCCCCTTTTTCTTCTTCACCTTTATAAGCGACGGGAAAGTAATTGCCCAACTCCATTTGTGCAAACAACACTTCATTTGTATTGTTGTACTCAGTGATCATAAATTTCATGCGAGGCTCACATTCAATATGGATTTTATTAGGCAGCCCCTTCCACGACAACCACAAATGTGAATAACTAGTTGCAACATATCCATTTAAAGCACATGTGAAATATCTCTCCAATATGATACCGTAGGTGTCAGGAATGTCGACAACTTGGATGTTAATGACTTGTTGTACCCTAGGTTCTAATGCTAAATGCATAGGGATATTGTTCATCTCCCCAACTATGTTCACCTCAGTCTTATCTAGCTGAGTCACCTTTCACCTGGATGGGGTTGAGGTTATTCCTAATGCTTGGAATACTGTGAATGACATGACATTGGCTGAGGCTCTTGAGTCCAACAGACAGTTACATATATTTTTTCCAAAAATATGAATATTCAACAAGAAAGGAGGGGTTTCCAATTTCTCTTGAAATAGTCCTATAGAAACATTAGCTTGAGCTACCTAAGCTTTATATTTGTCATTACTTTTATCTTTTGTTTCCACTTGATTTTTCTACTTGATTGGTGGTTTATCTACTGGCTGACTTTTGCTAGGTGATTGATCACACTTTTCTCCTAGGATCTCTATAACCACTAGCTTGTTGCAAGAGGTATCAAATGAGACTTTCTTTACAGCTCTTTCTTGAGCTTTGACGGGGCTATCCCATTCAATGATCGAAAGAAGGAATTTCTTATGGCGAGAACTTGTAGAAACTTGAAAGTGGATAGGCTCACTTTGAATTTCTTTAGCTCTTCTGCTACATATTCCCCCATTTGTTCAACATCTGGTTTAGAGGAACTACCTTGGGAAGCATTAGCGGGTTGATCTTGAGTTGGATTGGGCTACCTACTTCTATTGAAGCACTAGGTTGTCACTTTGGGATAGGTTATGTTGTTGCTAGCATTAGGATCAGGTGAAGTATTGAAATTATTGGGCAGTGTAGAGGTTGTAAGGGGACCACCAAATTGTCTATTTATTAAGTTATAAGGGGTTTCTCTTTGTTGGAACATATGAACCTCATCCTCACATTGTTTTTCCTCATCTTTGGGGCCATTATCTACTAAGTCAAATAGTTGAGACAAAGAGCTCTCGTTACTTACCTCTTTTTCTTCATCCCTCTTCGTTGTAACCTCTTTCTTGGGTTAGTTACTATCAATTTTGAGGGAAAGGAGCTTGGTTGACCACCAAAACAAATGAATCATATGGTTTCGATGGGACTATGTCTCTATAGCTTGAACTGTCAACGATATTTTGAACTTCCACTTGACAGATCTCCGCAACCGTCTGGAACTCCAAAGAATCAAGCTCAAAATGCCTATTGGTTTTATGAATTCTACACCATTCAGACAATGCCGCTTCAGCTAAGTAAACTCCACTTATGGATTTGTCCATATCACCAGGCAGGTCAAGAGGTGTGGGCATGCCTCCATTGTTGGGTCTGGTATTCCATGTTCTATTTTTCCTTTGAGGCTTCCTTATTTCAAAATTCTATCCTGAGTTTTGGCCTCATTCAAAATTATGATTTGAGGACGGTCTTGAATCTCGGTGGTCTCTCTAATAGTTAGCTTGAATTATCTTCTGAGATGCTTGTAGTTGATTATTTTGGTTCCTCAAATACATAATCTTGGTGGGAAGCTTCCTCACTAATTCAGCTAGCTCATCAATTCGTTCCTTGTCCACACTATTTTGAGTTGGAACCAAACTCTGAAGGAAAACAGGTGGTGCTGCAGGTTGATTCTATTGGACAACTGGCATTTTAGAGTTCTGCAAGCATGAAGGTACTTAGGATTGTTGAGAATAAGCTTGCTGATGTGAGCCTATAGGTAGTTGGGTATGGAAGGAGTTTGGTTTAGCAACGCCCCTAGATGTGGCACAATCAGTAGTTGAGGAACTTGATTCAACATAGATGTTTGATGAGCCAAGGCATGAGCAAGTTCATGAATTTGTATGGGGTTGGTGGCAGGTCCCAATGAAGGTAAGGGGCCTGCAACATGTTGTCCCAAGTCAGTGCTTTCTTTTACTGCCTTAGCATATGCCTCTATCAAACTAGCAGGTGGTTGATGCATCCTTTTGACTAAGGCAGATGTAAGGTTGTCTAGAGCTGCATAATATACCATCCTAGACAAAGCATCATTGACTACATAGGGAGGCTACAACTTCATATAGGCCCTATGGAATCTATTATTAAATGAGCCAATTGGCTCATTGACTTCCCTTTTAACTGATATGAATTGTTGGTACAAATCTGTGGGACTAACTAGTACCTTGAATTTCTGCAAGAAAGTGTTTTTCATGAGGTCCTAGGAAGTGATGGATCATGTAGGCGTGGATGTACCAATAGAATTGAAATATTCGAGCCAAATTTTTTCGTTTTCAATTAAGATTACAAAGCAGTGCACCCATTAAGGTTAGAGGAGAAAACCAAAACGTGCAAGCAACTCTAACCAGAATGGCCCGATGATGCGACATTGGTGGGAGGATTTGAAACAAACTGCTTAAGCTGTAACTCTAACCAGTATGGCACCGATGATGGTGAGCATTGGTCGGAGGGTCTTCTATTCTAATTGCAGAAAGGAACTCAACGTCAAGTATGTGCTACCCAATCCAAGGCGGAGTGAGGGGCGACCATATGACGGAGTGAATACAAAACAAATGCTGAAAGATAAATGCTGAGAAATGAAACTACTCGACACCCAGAATGTGCTTGCTACCCAGAGTAGGCAGTAGCTACCATAGGGCGGAGGTCAAATTAAAACAATAACAACTGCTGAAAGAAGAAGACTATTACAACTGATAAGCAAGAACTTTAACGACTGTCAGTACTACTGCCAGCTTACAATATTAAAACGAAATCTTGCTTATAATACAAATCAGCCTATAGAAAGAGTTGTACAATATTCATGAATGGAATTGCTGAATGAAAGACCAATTGAAATGACAACAAAAGATCCAACCTCATTCTCCAGATACCATTGAAGTCTTCACAATGCTCTTTTAAAACTTAGCACCAGCAGTCAAGAAGAAATTGCAGATTACTTGGAACTGTTCTGTCAGATCTGCAACTTTAAACATATAACCAGCAGCATGGAATTCTTGAAAAATGCTTGGTACTCCCTCTCCTCTCAATCAATTTGCTTAGACTCACTTCCAAAACCCTTAATGAAGATAGGCGCTCAAGATGAGATCATGAAACAGACTGAAATTGCTTCTTTTAAGGAATGCACAAATTCCAATGTTTTACAAATGGTACGGCCCAGCTAGGGGCGATTTTGTCTTTTAAAAATTAAAGCCTTTATCAAAAAATCTACAACCTTGGGAATAAGGGCGCCTAGGCTAGCTAAAGACAAATAGAAACTACCCACAATCAGATTCTTATCTTTTTTTGATTTATAAATAAAACAATAAATCTGCTGTGTAAACATGCAATGCTAGAACATGGGCTAAAATGCTGAAACTGCAATCTAAAGACTTAACATGCAGATTACAATGCACTGATCCAAATGAATTCACTAAGATAAACTAAAATAGTCAATAATTGGTTGTCTTACAAACGAAAGAGATGCCCAAGCTAGGAGGTCTTCATTCCCTCGGCATCCAGAATCAATCCGGCTGCATAACGGTATGTTGTCAAAAGATATCCAAAAGAGAACCCAAGGCTGTCTTTTATAAGTTTCTGTTGACCTTCCTTGAAACCCTAACTTCTTTTCCAGAGTCAAAACCCTAATCAAAAGAGATGGCGTCCTTTTCCATGCATCTTTAATTTTGACTTCATTTAATTAAATTTCTCACTTAAATAAATGCGTCCTCCTTAAGGCTTAGTTTTGACTTTGATAAATTCAATATAAATTTAATATATCCTCAATGATGGCGCCACCCTTCAAGTCCACCTTTTAAAATAACATTAAGTTATTTGACTAGGCCAAGGTGATAAAATAACATTTAAAATATAATGTTATTTTTAAGTGAAATGAGCTCATCTCTCAAAGCTGCATTCGAGCCGGCCTGAATACGCCACTTGGTAAACTGAAGGGGAAAGAGTCAACTGCACGAGACCAACCTATTTACTTTGCCAAAAATAGAATTTACTAAAAATAGTAAGTTCTTGGAAATGCTCAAAAGCGAGATGAACATACCACTGCGAAGCTCTCTGAAAACCAAAAAGAATCCGCCATTGAATCCACTAACTTTCGAGCAAGGGCATCCTTAAAAATAGGAAACCCTAATTTTTATCTTAGCCGGGTTTCCAAAAAAAAGGCCAGGTCACTCGACGAATCATGCTGAAGGAGGACATTACAAGAATCGTCATCTCCCAATGAGTAAGGAAAGAGTCTACAAGCCATGTCCTCATGTTCAATCTGCATATCCTCTAATGTCATTTAGAAGATCTTGATACACTCTTCTGATATTCTATGTGAATCATTTGGGTGAAACTTGGAGTAAAATAATTTTGGATTCTTTGACATGTCATGATAATTATTGAAGGATAGGGGTGATGGGTTATTTCCCAACCAAGCCATTGGTGGAGGTGGGGGTGGTAATGGCTATGTTACAACAATTTGTGGATGGGGTGCGACGACTGTAGCAACACTTTGGATGTGGGAAGGGAATGGGGAAAATGTTGGTTGGAGTGAAGGAGAAGATGGAGATGGAGGGATGTGAGGAGATAGAGGAGATGAAGGTCAAATGGGTGGAGCTGATTCTCATGCTTCCCCTTTCTTGGCTCCCCTAGCTCTAGACAGGGTCTTTAGCTCTTGGAATTCCCCCTTATTTGGTGTGGATCTAAGTACCCTATGAAATATTTGAGGGGAGAAGGACCCAATTCGATCTAGCTTAGACTTTCCCTCCTTCTAGTGTCAGTTCTATTGATGGGTGTTTTTTTTACTTCTCAACACAGACAACACACAAGTGTGAAGGATCTCTTGAAAGGTGAAAATTTGCAACTTACTTTCAGACAATCACCCCAAGGTATCTCAGGTGTCAAGTCATGACTTGCAAAAAAAACTCAGTTGTTGTTGTGGTTTGCTGGTAATCACAAGGGGCCTTTATGGTTCACTAAGTTTGGAGTTTTCTTGGGTCTACAAATTGAGTTTCTAAGTGCTGAAAATGATGAACAGTAGCAACAAATTTCAGAACAACAAGTTGAAACTCTTTTCTGTCATCGGATTTGGCTTTACAATGATACTGAAAACTTGTTTCTAACTTCAAATTTTAAAAGAAACGACAAAAGGGAAAGGTTTTAGAAGTTTTACTAAGTCTGCAACTAAGATGAACAGTAATAATGAAGGATGTTGCAGTGGACAGACTTCCAAAACTGAGTTTTACTTAACCAGGGACAACCCACAGTCTCATAAAACTAGTATAATTTTCAAGGGGTCTTTGCAGATTTTCAGACTGTACATTCACCTGTTAAGTATGAATAAATAGTTGAACTTAGTTGCAACAAAATAAACAAGCTAAGACTAACTTTACACAACAATTTTTCATCAAAAATTAACCAAAAGTATGAGTTGAAAGTGCATCAAACACTATAGCATACATCCACCATTAAAGCACAACATGAACTACTAGAAGAAAAAGAACTTAAACTTGAAATAACAATGCTAAAATAATCTATTTGAGATAGAATCATGCACACATGAAGAGAAACACACAATAAACGATTAACTTAATGTTTTTCTCATATATTTTGTAATAGCATGTCTTTACACAACTCATCTCTCTCTTTGAAAATGAGAGGATACCCCTATTTATAGTTTTCCAAAAGAAGAATGAATGGTCAAGATTCATTTACAATGAATGGCTTAGATTCTTTCTAGCTTATAGTTTCACCTTCTCCCAATATTTTACAATATAAAAATAGACTCTTTTGTCTTATCCCTATTTTGTCTTCTAGTCTATTTCATCCTGTAGCTACTTTTTCGCTTTTTCAACTATTTTAGCAAATATTCATCATCTATAATGAGTTTTCCAACCTCCTTTTGTGTTGTTGCATACTCCACAAACTTACCAATCACAACCAACAACTTATTTTCTTTGGAAAGATCAAATTTAGAGATTTGGAAGGACACTCTTTTAAAGCTTGGAGTTTTCTTGAATCTGAAAATTGAGTTTCTAAGTACTGAAAAATGATGAACAATAACAACAATTTTCATAACAAAAAGTTGAAACTCTTTTCTATCATTAGATTTGGCTTTACAATGATGCTAAAAACTTGTTTCTAACTTCAGATTTTAAAAGAAACAACAAAATGGAAAGGGTTTAGAAGTTTTCGTGAGTCTACAACTAAGATGAACAATAACAATGGATGATGCTATAGTGGTCAAACTTCCAAAATTGAGTTTTACTTAACCAAGGATAGCCCACAGTCTCATAAAACTAGTGCAATCTTTAAGGGGTCTTTGCAGATTTTTAGACTGTACATTCACCTATTAAGCACGAATAAATAGTTGAACTTAGGTGCAACAAAATAAACAAGCTCAGACTAAATTTACACAACAATTTGTCATCAACAAACAACCAAAAGTATGAGATGAAAGTGCATCAAACACTATAGCATGCATACACCATTAAAGCACAACATGAACTAATAGAAAAATGAACTTAACTTGAAATAACAATGCTGAAATAAACTATTGGAGATAGAATCATGTACACATGAAGAGAAACACACAAGACACCATTAACTCAATGCTTTTCTCATATATTTTGTAGTAACATGTACACAACAACTCATCTCTCTCTTTGAAAATGAGAGGATGCCCCTACTTATAGTTTTCCAAAAGAAGAATGAATGGTCAAGATTTATTAACAATGAATGGCTTAGATTCATTCTATATTAGGGTTTCACCTACCCCCAATATTTTACAATATAAAAAAAGACTCTTTTGTCTTATCCCTATTTTTTCCTTTAGTCTATTTCGTCTTGCAACTACTTTTAGCTTTTTCAGCTATTTTAGCAAATATTCATCATTTATAATGGGTTTTCCAGCCTCCTTTTGTGTTGTTGCATACTCCACAAACTTACTAATCACAACCAATAGATTATTTTCTTTGGAAAGATCAGATTTAGAGATTTGGAAGGCCACTCTTTTAAATATTTACATTATTTGGTCTTGATGTTTGGTACACTTTGGCACAACTCCGATTATTTGCTCTAATTCGATGAAGGCTCTTGCAATGAAATCCATAATATCTGGTGACAACGTGTCGCTAGCCCCTTGTTCCATTTTCTTGTGGAATTCTTGCTTGATGGCCTTTGGATCTAGCTCTAGGGCAGGAATCTCTTAACCAGTCATCATATTTAAATAATCATTGTTATCCACTCGACGTTCCATAATCCATTCATGATCAACTTCTAACTCTAGCAAGGCTCTTTCCAAAATTTATTTTTTGTATTCAAAATTTAGCTACCAGGCCTCAACTAGCCAATGATCTTCCTTAGGCAACACCAACTCATTTTCCTAGGTTTCTTGGGAGAGCTTGAGGACGCTCTCCAACTTTGGATACGTAATCCTATATAGCTTGGGGAACTCCTTGCAGACATCCATTACGTCTCCCACTTGCTTCTACAAAACTCAAAATTCATTGTGCATTCTAGCTGCACGACGAATGCCCATATGACCATTATAAATAACCTTGTTGAACTAGTATGAGGTATACTTGGTCTAGTTCTCCATTCTTTCCATTTTATTCACCTCCTCCTTTGAGAGCAAGACAGTTGTAGGCGATTATGTTGGAGCTTCCTCTCCTGATGAGGTCCACTGTTGTATGAACGCAGTTAGCTCCACCACCTATTTTTTCAATTCCTCCTTTATAGATTGATATTTATTCATTTTCTAAAGGATAGTATACATTTACCCCTTGAATTCATCTATTTTTTAGGCTCAGGTCGCGGGAGCTAGATTGATAGTAGATAAGTGATAATCTTGGCCTTGAATGGTGTTCACATCTTTACTCATAGCAGGAGTGGCTACTTTTAGTATCCGGGACCTAGAAGTGTCGGTGGTCATGTGAGACTTGATTTTTGGCTTCTTCTCATTTTGGGTCTTTACCTGAGCTTTGACCAGTATAGCTTCCAAGATAGCCTTGGGATTAGCAACTATCAGAGCCTTTTTCTTCAATTGCTGCTCAAGCCACGAGGGGACTTCTGTTTGATGTTTTGGGGATTCATGATCCCTCCCCTCTACCTATTCCTTTGAAGGCTCATTATCTTCATACCTAGGAGCCTCTTCATCATTTATTTCTTCCTCATCTAGCTTCTCTTCTTTCATAGCCTTGTCCTTGTTAGGATTTGTAGACATCGAAAATATACTGATTGACATCGTGCATCCGATCTTGACTTACTAACATTGTTTCTTCCTAAATCATCCCTCGGTCTAACCATTTAATCAAATTCCCCTATCTAATTAAATTCATCAATATCCTCTCTTGGTTGAATAAATCACTTTATCTGAATCAAGTCATTTCTCTTGTTAATTAAATCAATCCATCTGATCTAATTATCCCTATTTAATTAAATAATCAATTTATCTGATTAAAACTCTAAATTCTATCCATTAAATTAAATAAATTAAAACCTTATTTGATTTAATCTAACACCATCCATTTTAATTAAATAAATCAAAATCTTTATTTAATTGCAGCTCTTATCATATTCCTCTCATCCATTTAAATGGAAATCCATAAATCTAAGTCCAAATAAGTCACATCATCTAATCTCACTTCAAATTAATTAAACCCTTGATTAATTTAGCACTCATCTCATGTCACATCCTCACAAGATAAAATGCAAGTTGCACATGAGAATAGATTTAATTCATTTATTAAATCCCTATTTTCCTCACATGGCATCTCTTTTGGAATATTCTCTCAATTTGAATTCAAAATTCCAAGTCAACATGTACATCCAACAAGGCATTTAAAACCTCTTACATGTCCTTTGCCTTGAGCCAAGTGGCATTTATTGCATTTTTCCCTTCCCTCTTACATGTCATTTCAACAAATTTGAATTTCAAATATTGGCATTTATTAGCACAAACCCCAAATCTTGCACAACCATCATCCATTCATAGCTTGACAAGTGGCACCATATCATTGGATGAATGTTAGTCCCACATTGCTCAAATTTGGGCATTCATCCATATTGAAATTCTATAAATAAGAGGCT
>VDFB02023558.1:0-63594 GCA_007258455.2 Sequoia sempervirens
AGAATGAAAAGTTGGGGAAAAATGATAATGGTTTGCTAGAACCCATCATTCTTGAGAGATGTCCCAAGAATCTTGGCTTAGGATGTACTACTAGAAAGTTGACCATTCTTGGAAAAGGTACTTCTGCTAAAAGGGTTAAGGCTTCCTCTTGGTTACCAACATTGTGTGATACTACCCTAGATGACTTCCCCCTCAATGTTGCTGGCCTATTTAAGAATAACTCTCTCTTTATGATATCCACAACATCTTTCACCCCAAAGGGCCAAGCCACTGAATTAAGCCTAGTATACCCCCAACTCATTGACTAGGACCAACAAGGACCACCAATTCTAGATATATTAAAAAATGATGAAGCAATCTTAGAATTCATGGGAGTCCATGACAACTTACCATGTGGGATCACAAAGCAAGATTTGATATAGATCTAGACACATAGGCGTACTATGGGGAGACGATTGAATCCTTCAATTGCAAAATTGATGATATGAGAATAACATGCAGATCTTTAAGTGAAAACCACAATGTGGCACTTTCAGATCCTAAAATAGTAAAAATAAAAGACACATACGAAGGTAAAAAACTCTCTGAGGTGCCCAAGGATGAGGGATTCAATCTCCCCCTTAGTGCAATGCATCCAAAAAAATCAACAACACTAGAAAAGAAGGCTAACCCAGTGAATGTAGGAATAGAAGAAGCGCCCAAGATAACTTTCTATGTTGAATCCTTGTTGGATGAAGAATAGAAAAACCTAGCAGTGTTCCTAAAGGAGAGAAGAACAAACTTTGCATGGTCATACATAGATATGTCAGGGCTCGATCCAAAAGTGGTTATGCATCATTTAGTAGTCTATCCTAAAGCCAAACCAGTCAAACAGAAACTAAGAAAAATGCATCCTCAAATTACATTGTTGGTTAAACTAGAGCTACAAAAGCTTCTTGACATCGGATTTATCCGATTGATTTACTATCCTGAGTGGGTTTCCAACTTGGTACCAGTCTCCAAACCCACTGGGGGCATCAAAATATGCACAGATTTCAAGGAATTGAACAAAGCATGTCCAAAGGATGATTTCCCTCTTCCCAACATTGACAACATCATTAATCTAATCATAGGTCATGAAATGTTATCACTCATGGATGGATTTTTAGGCTATAACCAAGTCATGATCACCAAGGAGGATCAACATAAAAATGCATTCACTTGTCCTTAGGGAACATATTTTTGGAACATGATGTCGTTTGGTCTAAAGAACATCAGAGCAACCTATAGAAGGGAGATGACCCTAATCTTTCATGATATGATCCATAAAATAATTAAAGATTATGTGGATGTTATTTTGGCCAAATCAAAAACAAGGAAAGAGCACATAGAGGTATTAGGACCTATCTTTGATAGACTTGAAGAGCATAAGGCACGACTAAATCTGAAAAAGTGTGTCTTTGGGGTTACATCAGGGAAGCTTCTTGGCTACATTGTGTCATAGAAAGGGATAGAGATAGATCCAACACAATTGAAGGCAATCTTACACATGGAGCCACCACAAACATTGAAACAGATGAGAGGGTTACAAGGAAGGTTACAATCCATTAGAATATTCATAGCACAATTATTAGATAAAATTAACCCTTTCTCACATCTTCTCCATAAAGGAATAACATATAATTGGTATGAGAAATGCAATAAATCCTTCCAACAGATAAAGGACTACCTATTGTCACCTCTAGTTCTCATTCTTCTGGTACCAAACAAACCATCAATCTTATACATTTCAGCTACATCAATAGCACTAGGTGCTCTTCTATCCCAACATGATGAAATAGGAAAGGAAAGAGGCATGACCTTGGTAGGGTATGAAATGAACTACTCATCCATTGAGAAGGCATGCTTAGTAGTAGTCTTTGCTTCACAAAATTTCAGACATTACATGCTCTCACACCAAATCAATCTTATTGCCAAGAACAACCCATTGAAATATTTGTTATCTAAAGCAACTCTCACTGGGAGAATGGCCAAATAGGAAATGATCTTGACTAAATTTGACATAAAGTATGTGGAGTGCAAGGCTATCAAAGGAAAATTTATTGTAGACCAACTAGCTGAAGCACCCATTTATGCAGAGAATCCTTTGGTATCTGAGTTTCCAAATGAATCAATGTTTCTCCTCAATGTATCATATCAATGGAAATTATACTTCGATGGATCCTATACCCAACATGGATCGGGGGTGGGTATTCTCTTCATCACCCCTCAAGGCGACTATATTCCAAATTCATATAGGCTATCATTCCCATGTACTAACAATATTGTTGAGTATGAATCCCTAATAATAGGTCTAATAATAGCAGTTCAATGGAAAATTTAAGTGTTAAAAGTCTATGGAGACTCACAGTTGATTTCCAACCAATTCAATGATGACTACCAAACTAAGGATGATAAACTCACTCCTTATAAGAAGATGGTAGAAAGTATCAAGGACTTTTTCATTGATATAAACTTTGAGCAGATACCTCACATGAACAATCGAGTAGCAGATGCCATCATGACAATTGGGTCTTTATTAGACATGCCACACAACATCCTTCAATGTGAATTCTTGGTAGAACAACTTCTCATACAAGTTTTCAAAATTCATGAATCTGAATTTGTGTGTGTAATCATTGGTCCTAGTTCCCCATGGTATCATGATATATTCACCTATCTTAGTAGAGGAACCCTCCCATCTGATATCACCTCTAACCTTAAGAAAAACTTCATCAAGAAAGCATCCCGATTTGTCATCTTAGGTGATACTCTATACCATAGAAGCATCAAGGGGACATTACTACAATGTCTCAACCAAGAGGAAGCCTTGACCGCCTTAACAACAGTACATGAAGGCATTTGTGGTTTCCATTCTAGTGGAATAACCTTTTCTGAGAAATTGTTGAGGATGGGGTATTATTGGCCAACCATAGAAAGAGAATCTCATCAGTATGTACAAAAGTGTGTCCAATGTCAATAGTATGGAGATCTAATCCATGCTCCAACTCAGGAGTTACAACCAATAGTCACACCATGGCCTTTATCGCAATGGGGGCTTGAACTCATAGGAAAAATTACTCCGACCTCATCTAATGGCCATAAATTCATCATCATGACCACTGAATACTTGACCAAGTGGGTCAAATCCATTCCTATGACTTATATAACAGGGAAGCAAATCTCCAAGTTTATCCTGAATTACCTTATTTTTCGCTATGGTGTTCTAAGAGCCCTTATCTCAAATAATGAAACACCCTTCAAGAATCAGGATGTAAGAGAGATATGCCAATGATTTAACATCCAACATTAGTTCTCTACCTCCTATTATCCCCAAGGAAATGGTCAAACTAAGGCTACAAATAAGACCATTCTAAAAAATCCTAAAGAAAATGGTCAATGAAGCTAGTCGTGACTAGCATCTACAGTTAAATCCCACCCTTTGGGCTTATTGAACAAGCATCTGCACACCTACAGGTGCAACCCCTTTCTCCTTCGTCTACGAATAAGAAGCCATCCTACCTATTGAGGTCAAGCTTCCCTCGTTGTGAGTATCACTACAAAATCTGATCACTGATGAAGAATATAGGGTATCTCGGCTAGATGAGTTAGGATTCCTAGATGAGAATCGTCTTGATGCCTTAAATCATTTGCAATATTACCAAAACCAACTAAAAAGGAGTTACAACAAGAATATACCTCACATGAAAAATCGAGGAGTAGATGCCATGGCAACAATTGACTCTTTATAAGACATACCACACAACGTCCTTCAATGTGAATTCTTGGTAGAACAACTTCTCGTACCAGCTTTCGAAATTCCTGAATCCGAATTTGAGTGTGTAATCATTGGTCCTGGTTCCCCATGGTATCATGATATATTCACCTATCTTAGCAGAGGATCCCTCCCATCTGATATCACCTCTAACCTTAAGAAAACCTTCGTCAAGAAGGCATCTCGATTCGTCATCTTAGGTGATACTCTATATAGTAGAAGCATCGAGGGGACATTACTGCAATGTCTCAACCAAGAGAAATCCTTGACCACCTTAACAGAAGTACATGAAGGAATTTGTGGTTCCCATTCTAGTGGAATAACCTTATCCAAGAAATTGTTAAGGATGGGGTATTACTATCCAACAATGGAAATAGAATCTCATCAGTATGTGCATAAGTGTGTCCAATGTCACCAACATGGAGATCTAATCCATGCTCTAGCTCAGGAGTTACAACCAATGGTCACACCTAGGCATTTCTTGTAGTGGGGGCTTGACCTCATAGGAAAGATTACTCCCACCTCATCTAATGGCCATAAATTCATCATCACAGCCACTGAATACTTTACCAAGTGGGTCGAATCCATTCTTATGACTTATAAGGAGTGATTTTATCATCCTTGGTTTGGTAGTCGTCATTGACTTGGTTGACAATCAACTATGAGTCCCCATAGACTTTTAACTCTTGTATCTGCCATTGAACTGCTATTCTTAGACTTGTTATTAAGGCTTCATACTCAACAATATTGTTAGTACATGGGAATGATAGTTGGTATGACTTTGGAATACAGTCGCCTTTAGGGGTGATAAAGAGAATGCCCGCCCCTAATCCATGTTGGTTAGATGATCCATAAAAGTACAATTTACATTCATCTGCTATGTTAAGAAGGAAGACTGATTCATTAGGAAACTCAGATACCAAGGTATTCTCCACATAAATGGGTGCTTCAGCTAGTTGGTCTACAATAACTTGTCCTTTGATAGCCTTGCGCTCCACATACTCTATGTCAAACTCATTCAGGATCATTACCCATTTGGTCGTTCGCGCCGTGAGAGTTGCTTTAGATAATAGATATTTTAATGGGTCAATCTTGGCAATAAGCTTGATTTGGTGTGAGAGCTTGTAATGTATGAAATTTTGTGAAGCAAAGACCATCACTAAGCATGCTTTCTCAATGGATGAGTAATTCATTTCATACCCTACCAAGGTCTTGCTGATGTAATAGATGGCTCTTTCCTTTCCCGTTTCATCATGTTGGGCTAGAAGAGCACCCGGTGTTGCTAATGTAGCTAAAATTTACAAGATCAATGGCTCGTTTGGTATCAACGACATAAGACCTAGATGTGAAAATAGGTAGTCCTTGATTTGCTGGAAGGCTTTATCATATTTCTCATCCCACATATACGTAATCCCTTTATGGAGAAGATGTGAGAAAGGGTGGATCTTGTCTGATAATTGTGCTATGAATCTTCTAATCCATTGTAACCTTCCTTGTAACCCTCTCATCTGCTTCAATGTTTGTGGCGGTTCCATGTCTAAGATTTCTTTCACTTTTTTTTGATCTATCTCTATCCCTCTTTGTGACACGATGTAGCCAAGAAGCTTCCTTGATGTAACCCCAAAGACACATATTTTCGGATTCAACTATACTTTATATTCTTCGAGCATGTCAAAGATGGGTCCCAATACCTTTGTGTTGCCTCCTTGTTTTTGATTAAATAACCTTAAACTATTTGATTAAATATCATATTTGCATCCCCTTTTTCATTAAATAAACAAATGATTTAATGAATATCATATTATTATCCATCTTGCACATTCAACTTTAGTTTTAATTACTAAATTACTAAATTGCTAATTTCCCCTCCCATCCACTTGCATAGGGAATATTCCAAAGGAATATTCTCCTAATTGACTCCAAAAAGGGAATGATTTCTTTCAAACAAACTTTGTAGTTCAAAATTTCAAAGTTACTACAAAGTGTTTTTGTTTGAATCATTCTTATCCCTTGATCTTTCCTTGATCCATGTGATATTTGATTCTCATCCATTGATGAGAATCCTTGATCCATGTTTCCTCCTTCATTCAATATTGACCATTAATAGATCAAATTGATCTGAGCCCTTGATTTTTCATTTGCTCTCCTATAAATACATCACTATTTGGGGAGAAATGGATCCATTTTTTGATAGCAAAGTTATGTTGTTGAAATTCATACTCACTTTCATTCATATTTCATATTTGATAGCATTTTAGATTAAAGCTTCACCCATGTAGCTTAAGCATCCATTAATGGCTTCCATGGTAACTTAGTTTGCATCCATTTTAGCATAGTTTGCATCTATGGCTTATATCTTTGAATTTTGTTTACATTTAGCATAGATTGCATTTATTTTATCAAGCATTTTAGAAATTTGCATTCATCTCCATCATGTTAAACTAGTTTTATATCATTTCTCGTTCATATCCCATAGGTTTCGTTGGTTTTCTTCAATAAAGCCGATTGAAACAAGCTCATATTTTCCAACAGATTGAGAAAGGGTTGTCGTTCCACATCAATGTGACACCACTCCCCCAATAGGATAAGATTTGAGGTCTTAGAATAGATTTTCCTTACGTTTTCATGTTGATTTCATGTTAGTTTAATGGGTTCTTGTTCTTTGAAATTTTGAATATCTTATTGGGAACATTGCTTAGGGGATTAAATAGGCTTTAAATTCATTTGGATCTAGCATATTTATTTCACACTATGACTTTGGTGAAAGGGAGACAAAAATTGGTCCTATTTTTTCAAAAAAACATAACGTAGCGTTTGGTGTGGCCCCCCTAAAAATGTTAAATATTTTTTTAGTATTTTAAAAATTGCTTTGATGAGAAATTAGCTAAAGCCATGTAGTTTATCCCTATTTTTTCTGTTAATTTTTTAATGAATATATGATTTTTTACTAAATTTCAAAGTGGACACATCTTGAAAAACATAAATTTAAGCATGCCCCCCCTTAATTTTTTTCAAAACTAATTGAAAATCATTTTTTTAATGTGTAGAATGGATTCTCGTTTCTAAAAATGTAATTTATTTGAAATTTCAATGAGCGGTTAAAAAATAAAGTAAAAAATACCAAACTTTGGTTTTTGACAAAAATGAATACACCAACAAAAGAAATTAAAGATGAAAGCCATAACATACTCAAAATTTGAAAAAGATTACATACTTAAATAGCTAAGAGAGCTTAACATTACCTAGGTATGTTTTTTACTTGACCTTGAAACATGTGCAAACCT
Organism: Sequoia sempervirens; assembly: GCA_007258455.2. Classification (NCBI taxonomy): domain Eukaryota; kingdom Viridiplantae; phylum Streptophyta; class Pinopsida; order Cupressales; family Cupressaceae; genus Sequoia; species Sequoia sempervirens. The sequence goes on from VDFB02023558.1 coordinate 7,078, forward strand.
GATGGGGAGCACGCTTGAGATTATGTGAACTTTTTTAGAATCCGAAAAAACATGTATTTGGGCTTTGGAAATTCAGTCTAAGCCAAAGGCTTGGAAATTCCAAAAGCATACAAAAACATGAGCACATTATAACTCGCTCGCATTACTTGAATGTTCTGCATTGAATTTTTTTCTTTTTTTTCTCTTTCTTTTGCTTATCTTTTAGTGAAACTATATACATGAAATAAACATTGACGTATAATCTGACATTTACATATGGACATTTACTTTATTATAATTTAAGTTATATTTCATGTATATATAGTTTCACAATGTTTGAGTGTGGGTTCAGATCTCTAGGAGCTATAATTTGACACGCTGTGGAAAAATACCTCCTACTTATCAATAATCAACATGTCAAATTTCAGTAATCAACAAATTGTATTATTTCTCTCTCTCTCTCTCTACCTCACTCATTATTTATCCCTTACACTCTATACCTCTCTCTCTCACTCACTATCTCCATCCCTCTCTCTCTCTCACTCTCTCTCTCTCTCTCTTTCTCTCTCCCTCCCTCTCTCTCCCTCCCTCCCTCCCTCTCTCTCACTCCTCTCTATCTCACCATTCTCTCTCTCTCACACACACACACTCTCTCCTCTTTATCTCACCATTCTCTCTCACACACACACCTCTATCTCCATCCCTACCTCTCCCTCCCTCCCACCTTCCCTCTCTACTTATCTTTGTCTTTCCTCTCCCTCCCTCTACCTACCTCTCTCTCTAGTAGATAGAGAGAGAGATAGAGAGGGGAAGGGAGGGATAATTAGGGAGGGGGAAAGAGGTGAGATTGATAGAAGTGGAGAGGGAAGGAGAGGAGGAGAGAGGAAGAAGTAGGTATGAAGAGAGAGGTGAGATAGATACAAGTAGAGATTGAAGGAGAGAGAGAGAGATAGAGCTCGTAAAGATGGAATGAGAGAGAGAGAGGGGGGGAAGGAGAGATGGAGAGGGGGGGAAGGAGAGAGGGAGAGAGGTGAGATAGAGAGATAGAGGAGGGAGAGGGGGAGAGAGAGAATTATATAGGGAAGGAGAGATAGAGAGAAGTAGAGAGAGAGAGAGAGGTTGGGAGATTGAGAGAGGGGGAGATATTGGGAGAGAGGGAAGGATGGAAGGAGAGGTAGAGATGGAGAGAGAGGCAGAGGGGGAGATACAAAAAATTAGAGAGGGAAGGAGGGAAGGAGGGAAGGAGGAAAGGAGGAAAGGAGGAAGAGAGAGAGAGAGAGAGAGAGAGAGAGAGAGATAAGTAGAGAGGGAAGGAGAGAGACAAACAAAGAGAATGGTGAGATAAAGAGAAGTAGAGAGGGAAGGAGAGAGTGTGAGAGAGAGGCCTAGAACATAAGAGATAAATAATGAGTTTGATAGAGAGAGAGAGAGATGATACAATTTGCTCATTACTGAAATTTGACCTCCTGATTACTGAAATTTGACTAAGTTTGAAAAAGTATAAGATCTTCCAAAAACTAGAATTTGCATTATAACTCCTAGAGATTTGAAACCACTCTCAAACATCCTAAAACCATATACATGAAATATAACTTAAATTTTTATTTCATGTATATAGTTTCATTGAAAGAGGAGAAGAAAGAGAAAGAAAAAAGAAAAAGAAAAAAAAATCAATGTAACACAAAATGCAAGGACGGTATAACACACCCATGTTTTATGCAGTCATATAACACAAGCGCATTATAACATGCTCACGTTTTTTGAAATTCAAACCATAATGTGTGTGCGCTTTGTTATAACGTGCTCCCATTTTTGCTATTTTAGGACTAAAAAGTGGAGTGGCCACTTTTGGCCCCCCATCTTTGTGCACTTACCCCTTATGATAATTATACATATTATTATGATGATAAGGGTGTTAATACACAAATTAATGGCATGCTTATTGATAGAAAAATAGGATAAAATTAGGTTGTTGGAAGCTAAAATTGTCACACATAAACATGCACAAGCCTTCTTAATACGTAAAGAGAAAAAACTTATGAGGAAGATTATGCTCAATACTATGAGGATGGATATATTCAATGTGATGCATTTGAATACAACATCATAGAAGAAGATGAATGTACTAATTATAAATAATGATGCATCTAATCAAAGTATTCAAGGTGAACATAGTGTTGATTCATATCAGTATGAGTTTAATGCCCATAATATTGAATATCCAATGAAACTCATGCAACCATCCCAATAGTCCAATCCATTAAATGACATCACAACCCATATACATGCATCAATAATGCAAGTCCATAATTAATATTGGCCAAGATATTTACTTGAGCATACATTAGGTAATATTATTATTGATAAATTAAATGAAGTTAATATGAACAATGGCAAGTGAAAGTAGAAATTAAAGGTTGAGAAGAAGAACAATAATGTTGCTAAGAGGGTGAAAGAGAAATGAATATCTAGTGTGATAGTGGAAAGTAAAGAAAAAAAATGTGACAAAGGCTCATGATGAGACACAGTCAATTCAATCCTAGCCATTGGATGAACAATGTGTAGACAATGAGAAGAAGGAAGAACCATGTGTTTCTTCTTGTAGTGAATTCACACCTTGCATTTCTTATGAAAATGAATTGACCTCCCCACATGATCAATTGAACCTACCATATGGAAATGTTTCATTGCATGAAGAAGAGGCCAACCTACAAAGGGAAGAGGAACAAATACACATTGTGGAGGATAGCTACAAGATCACCAATTAAATTTCATCGTTTGAAGCTAGTCCTAACCTTATCCATGGATATGATGAAGAATAAGATCGTGAAATTATTTCTCCTCTCCTTTTCTCTAGTTCTATTGAGGATATAAACAAACAATCATCCACATGGAGTGGAGATCCAACTAATGTGTATGTGAAAATCTAGGAAAATATTTAGGATGCAACAATCTTAGTAAATCTAGGCTATTATGATCCTTCTCAAGCATTTCACTTTTCTTCATCCATTACTGCTACTATTATTATGCTAAAATGAATGAATATGGGTATGAAAAACCAATTGCAATTATCAGTAAATCATTACATGATGACAACAAAGGTACACACCATGGGATGATAATATAACATCCATAAAATATATTGGTAGGATTGCACTTGAGCTTATTTTTCAAGAAGAATCTAGCATGCTAATCAAATTGGTGCTTCTATTGTATATGGCGTTGCATGATGTTGATGCCCCTACAAGAAATGGTACAAATTTGGATATAATTAAAGTCAATTAGATAATTTTCAAGTGTGCATCCACCTTGTATCACCTCAAGAATGATCCATGGTATAGGGGGATATATTTCTTGGAGAATAGGAACTATACCTTGAAAGGAATGATTATCAACAAGGAATCCTTGAGTTGCATCTCCAAAGGTATGTGTTGATAGATGCTAGTTTATTGTGGAAAGATCTCAATAATTTGTTGCTCAAATGCTAATAATGGAGAAGAGAATAGCTTGTGGCATGACCATATGAAGTTGTTGAAGAAAATAATGATAATGCATTTTGTAGTAGTATTTTCACTTGGTAGATCATGTGAAATTTTTGGTTCATGACACTATGGATTAAAATTACTTCTTGTAAGTAATGGTTTTTCCTTGTACATATCTTATGTTGTGTTGTCTATGTGTTTTTTCTTTGTGCAATCTTGACACTAGTTGGTCAAGATAAAGTGTGGTTACCTTGGTCTCATAATTTATGTGTCCCTTTTTATGGTCTAATCCTAGATATCTAAATTCTCGTTGTTCCTACAAGAGATACACATCCCCAATTAGAGAATATTGGGAATCAATTTGATAGTGCCAATTTTTTGTTTGAGTCCCAACTTCTTTGTGCATTTAGGCCTCGTTTTACCCATCATGGATAACTAATATGAGAAATCTTTCAATTGGTCCCCCTTAGTGAGGTTTACCTAAGTTTTTTTCTTCATACCCCATGTGTATCATAAGTTAGAAGTTGTAAAAACTTGAAGAAATCCTAATTTTGGATGTATTTTGGTTATTTTCATATGTTTCTATGGAGATTTAGAGTTTCTCAGGTCCAAATTTTCTTTCCTCCAAACCTCACCTTTTCCTTTGTCCCTATTAGGCTATTGGAATTTCCCTTCCTACCACACCTTTCCCCTAATCCTCACTCTTTCCCTTGTCCCTATCAAAGTTTCATTTATCATCTTGCCACATGTCTTGTTGTATGGTTTCCTTGGTATCCCCAATCCTTGACTCTTAATGGATCCCTTCATTCTTCCCTTTTCATTCACTTCCTTTGTTTTTAGGATCCCAGTTGGGATTTGATCATCCTCTTTCCTCGTGTCCCCTTATCCACCTTCACTCCCAATCTATGCAAATATTTCTTCCCTCTTCCCTCTACATTCTTGTGGACTTTAAATGTAGATTTGAATATTTTCCACTTCCACATCTAGAAACTAGTTCCATAAGATTTCCCTACAAATTCCCTAGGTCTTATCTTGTGGACTCTCAACATCCTTATAGACATCTCCCATTCCCTCTTACCTTGATACCTTCCTTATATTTTTGTATGTATTCCATTTTCTCCCTTTTGTAGGATTCCCTAATACATCCAAATATTTGAACTCCTTCCAAGTATCTTGTTCCATATCCACTTCCACACCCTTTTTCTATAAATATCTCTAAAAAAATTTCACTACTTATTATCTATTATGTGAACTTCATCCTAACATATAGATACTCTTCCTTTTGCTTGGACATCCCATCCAGATATCCTTTCCCACACATTTCCTTCATACTTCCAACAAACACTCCATTCAATCTTTTCTCCCTTTTGCGCAATTTCTTTGTACTTTAGGATGTCTATTCCTTTTTCCACTCCCCTCATCTGATTCAAACCTAAAATACTACACCCTTTTCTCATGTCATATTCCTCATGTAATTTCCACAAATCTTCCATGTTGCCTCCTATTTTCTCGAACCACTCCCAAACCTAACTAGAACTACCATTAATGACTAGGTTTGACCTTGCAAATACCAGTTGGATTTTCCTACCTAGGAACTCATGCTTATCCCAAGGGCATGAATCCAAAATTTGAAATTGATAGTCGATAATGAAGAGTGGCATGCCACTATTAATGTGTTGGTTATAATTTCATATTTAGGTTGTCTCTACGATATCTCTAGGCTACCATTTCAAAAGATTTCATAATATTTTAACTCGATCCACACACAACATTAATAACATACAATTCTTATTCAATTTTTTGTGAGGCTTCTATGATAAAAATAAGTGCAATAAATATTAGTTAATTTCTCATTCAAATAGTTGGTCATTTCTCTATTTTCAAGTAACTATAGTGCTATCAAAGATCTAGGATTTCAATCCTTGTATGTGTAGTTGTCATTAGAGCAGATCATCTTGCATTATCATGAGGAGGTAGCTATCTTGTGGCAGATATTTGTAACTAAATGCCTCAGCCAATTTTGTATCTTCAAGAAGACTCCCAAGAGGAAGTGTGATTGGCTCTTTGTAGCTAAGGGTTTTCTCTCATCACATTTGTTGGTGTGAATGTGATAGGAATTTGATAAGTGTTACAACACTTTAATGGAATTTAGATTGTCATTTGTAATGGTATTTTCCTTATTGTGTGTGGATTTCTAGAAGTTTGGAGAGGGATTATTAAGTATGTTTAGTTGTTAAAAATCATCTCTTTTGTCATTTATACGTGTTGTGTCTTCTAGTAACTATGAATCTATAACCCAATATACACAACTAGTTCTAGAAGTGTTTGACCCTCCATGCACCTGGATAATAATAATATCTTTCACCAGTAGTGTAGGGGTATGAGTTAGTTTGCATGCATTTCATGGTTCATTATTCTAACTAGAGAAACATCTCCAATGAGCCTTGAAGTATTTCACCTTAAGAGAATAATGTCCTACATATCCACATCTTGTAGTCTTGCAATGATGTCTTGATCAACTTGATAGAGATTATAGCAAAATGTGTTAGGATTAAGGTGTCATCTACCTTGTAAATCCTATGTTGTATTACACGATTCCAACATCCTTGGAAAGTGTCCCTAGGCACTTATGGTGTATTGGGAAAATATTTTGAAATATTTATTCTCACCATTATTTGTAATACATTCATAAGGGGTGATGGGTTCCATTAGCAGTGGTAAAGGTAACTTGTGGACATGAATTTTTTTTTTCTCATATGTGGACACCTAAAATGGGATCATAAAAGATAAGGATGAGAATAAATGAGTGAATGTTTGGATTCTCCAATTTGGTGCTTGGAAAGAGGAAACAAGTGTTTTGTTTTTCCACCATTTATAGCATTTAATGCAATGCTTAATTTCTAAGTTTGGGTGGCCAAGTTGGAGAGAAAGTATTGGATCCAAAGCCGATGTCCTTTCACATTGCAAGGAGACAATCCAAGGGTTGGGGACGTTTAGAATGAAGGGTCATCTTTGGGTGCCATGTTTAGGGCTTTAGACCTCTTCACAAGTCTACAAAATCAACTCCTTGGATGTAGAAATTAGGAGGAATTATTGAATGTAGTGTTACTCTACGGGAATAAGGACAAGTTGGAGCATAAAGAGGTTGTTCATAGGTAGACAGGTGCTACCATGTTGGAGAAAAAGATGAGAATGGAAGTGAATGTATTGTAATCTCATTTATTTGAAGATAATGCATACTTCGCCTCTCTTCTTGGTGGTTTTTTTTCCTGCAAGGGTTTCTCCACGTAAATCTTGTGTTATGTGGTGTCTTTATGTTGCTAATTTGCGACTCTTTGCTACTATCTTATGGTGGCTATTATTTATTTATTGTTGTTATAAGTTCACATAAGGTGGTATTATTAAGCATGTTATGTTGGTTGATTTTTAACATCATAAAGAAGATGGATCTAATCATGGTAATTCCATATTAAGGTCACTTAATTTTAGATTTGAATATAAATTTCATATTTTCCTTATATCTCATCCATTGAAGTCATAACTTGATTATTTGGATAGAGATTGAAATTTCCCAACATTTGGTACCAGAGCATATATATTTCTCAACAAAAGGTTAGTCCTTGACCTAATGAAATTTTTTGGGGCCAAGTGTACATTGGACACCACTGCAATTTCACCTATATGCATACCTTCAGTTGTGATTAAAAATTGTTAAGTATTACCTTTAGGAACACCCTTTTGGATCTAGTTAAGCCCAAAGTGAAGGAAATATTATCCACTCTCAACTTGAAGGCCAATTTTTCCACCTTCAAGAATGACATATCCCTAGCATTGAATTAGATTGACCCCTCTATAAGTGTGAGAAATAATTTTGGACCCAATAAGATCCCCAAAGTTGCATCAACAAGTTTGAAGATTTTGGAACTCCTCGATAGGCCAACAAGTGAATGTGGAACTCATCTAACCATTTAATCCTTGACAAGACCATATTGACTTGGTTCTCTAGTTCATGGAACCTCTAAAATCCTGATAATTCCTTTAATAATAAAGCATATTGAAATGGTCATCAACAAGTTATAATTTTTTCTAAACTCTAGAAAATGTCAACAAGGTTTAGGAGTGGGCCAAATTGTTGACTCGCTGACATGACATAGTGAAAGTGGAAAGTTGGAAGTTTTGATTACTCAATGCAATGTTGAAGTGAAATTAAGTAAGATGTCGAAGGTTAGCAAGTTCAAGGAAGTTTTAGATCATTACCAAATGGTAAAAGGGTCTTTGTGGAGTTAGTATTTTCATTCAAACATCCCTAATATCCACCTCCTCTATGCATCCCCACAAGGGTGTTTTAATGGTTATACTGGACTTGCAACAAACTACAAGACATCCCCATTATGTTGTAAAGTCTATATCTTATATGGATCCTCACAAATTGCTCAAAATGTATGAAAGGTCCAATTTTCAATTTTTATAACTTGGACCTAATATTTTCTTTCAGGTTTTGTCATACTTTGAGTTGGAAAAGATTAGCTATATAGCATTTAAAAATACTATTATTGTGGTAGGTGAGAGGTTATTTCTAGGAGTGTGAGGACACATTTATTGCTACTTTTGACCCTTACAATTACCCTAAGATTTTTCGCACCTAAAAAATATAGGTACACATCTCAAAATATGGATTTATATTGCTCATGCCAAAATGAAGAGGGGTTCCATGGCTCCATTAAATGTTAAGGAGGATTTCAACTACTATAGGCATTGCCACATTGATGAGATTTTTCCGTTCCCTACACATTGCCTTGCCAAAGTCATCCATCATGTTTATTCCTAGTATATATGCATTGTTCATAAAGAAGACTAATGTAATTTACTAGATCATACTAAGGATGTTGTCTTCCTCTATAAAGTAAATGCATTTCTCTTTGTAAAGGGTTGGAAGTTCTTTCTAAAGATGATGGAGGGGCATCTTTAATTTTATTTCCAATTTTTTTTTTTTACACCAAAGGAGTGTCCTCGTGGCCCAGCCCATATCTTGGGTACCTCGAGTGAGTTGGAGTGAGACTGGTCCCCTACAGATGAGATCCACCCACAAAAAATCCCACCAATTTTGTTTCCAATTTTGATTTCTTTGTGTGGTGCTGTTTTTGGGGGCCGAACTCTTGCCTTTGTTTTGGCTTTTAGCCATGTGTCATGTTGCTGTTGGAAAGCAAGTTCCCAATCAAGATTGTTCTCCAAAACAAAAAGAAAACCGATGAACTGAAAACAAGAGGAGGCAGGGCAGTTAGGAACGGTTAAGAACAAAAGAAACAAAGCATCGACTAAGTTGGGTGGACGGTTGCCAGGGGAACATGAAACGGTGAAAAGTTTTCTGGAAGGGACGTTGATGAGGGTCTGGAACGCTGTCAAGAAACCGAGCATTGAGTCTGGTGTATTGGTGACTGCAATTTGTTTGGGAATCATTTGCTTGTTGTTTTGTGTAGAGTCGGCAAAGCTTGGAATCATTTCCTTATTGTTCCCTGTCGTGGAAATTGGGTGTTGAGATATCTGCTGTTGGCAACGTATGATGTTGGGAGTTTGAAATCTGTTATAAGGAATTGAAATGAGAATTGCGCGCCCCTGTCTCAAGGACGTAAGAATCGGATTTGATTGAACTGCTCACAACCTCTGTGAAGATAGGTGTCGAGCTCTGTTGCTTGAGTTGCTGGTGCATTTTGCTTGATATCCATTCTAGAGAACTGACTGCAATTGTCAAAAGAAAGGAATAGTAAATGTTGGATTTGTCAACTCACACATTCATATATTGCAATAAAAACTCCAAATCTAAGTTCTCTAACCATTTTCTCTCTCACCCTTTCTTTTGCACTTTTTAGAACCGGTGGTTATTTTAGGAACCAACATTTAATCAACAAAATGTTCCAATTGTAAGACGATTTTAGATTAGCATTAGGTTATTTGATATCATGTATCCCACCCATAGATTGTTGCATGGTTAGGAAACAATAAACTTAGTGTTAAGAATATTGTGAACTTGTTTGTCTTTCAAATCTAGCCCTCTTTTAAGGATTCCGAACAAAATAATTGTGTAAGTCCTTTTGTATGTTGCCAACAAAACATAATGACAATTGAGCCATCTCACAAGCCAAGACCTAGCCATCAAGGACCTTGGCGTTATCATTTTCCACCTCAAAACTTGATTTCCCTTCAGGAGGGATGAGAAACTCTAGTATTTCATCTAAGTTAGCAAATATGTCAAAACTCCCACCAATAAAACCAACCATTAAGCTAGAAAGGAACTTCAAGATTCTACGAAAGCTAAATATGCCATCAAATGATGAGCATAATAATTTGTTTGCTTCCCTCAAAAATTTGTAGGTGGTAGTTAACATTAAAATTTTGACTTTTTTGTTGACTCTACACCTAATCAATATTATAGGTTCACATCATTCTACCAAATGAAAAAACCCCTTAGAGTCACCAAAAATATAGTGAATTAATCACTACATGCAACAAAATCAATCTTCCTTGTTCATGTTCAAAGAAAAATTCCTTATGCATCAGTGGATTGTCCCTATCCCTCCAATTTTTAGCACACCTTGGAAAATAGTTCAAGTATAGATGCACACACACCATTGCACAAACCAAGTAATATGAAGATATAATGGTTTGTAGCTTTTACCACAAACAAAGATTCAATCATAAATCCCCATTATTGGTCCATATTGACTAGTGTGTTCCTTTTTATTGGTGCAATAATATTTTATGCTAATGGGCCCCACTTATCCCAACAATTCTAGTTTGTTATATTATAACTAATGCGACATGGTGCACTCCCAAGAGTTCCTAAAAAGTGAACAACAATCTTACCCTAGAGTAAAAAGCACCATCTAATTTTCCATGATAGACGTAATGCAACAATCAACATGGTGTAAAGCTTTCTCCTGATATTTCTTGATTGCAATAAGAGTTTGTAATCTAATTTTGAAGTTTTTGGTTTCTCTAAAACAATCCAAGGCCATTCCCACTTACAGGAGTACATAATCTTTAGGTCTTAACCATTGTGATCTATAATTTACTTCATAATTATCTTTAGGTCTTAACCATTGTGATCTATAATTTACTTCATAATTCATTTTGCATTCATGGATATTTACTTCTCTACAGGGGCTTTGTCCATGACCTAAACAATTCATCTACCTAGAGATGATAGCATAGTGCATATTGGCACAATTCATTGCCACAAGTACCTTTGCATGCTACTTAGAGTCTCCTAGCTACTCTCTTGGGATTTCAAGATGTTAAACTTGCAAACAAGGTAGGATCTTGCATATTGTGTACCCTCTACCACTAGCCAATGACTTCTTGACTAGATTTTGGAGGGAAAATATCTCATAATGAATTAGAAATTCTTCTATATGTAGTGCTTTGCATTCCATTTCTAAGTTTAGGACATGTTTTGTATAGCTAAGCTATTGAGCCTAGTGTATAAAACTCTTTCTCACTCTTATATTTGAAATAGGGGAACATCTATGTTTTTGTACATCATTAAGTTGATTTGCACCACATGTAACTGTGAGTCATACCTACAACATTAATAAATGAGGTTACTAATTTTTTTAAAAATTGACTCATTATTGTGCATACAAAATTTGTGATGAATATTTGTGGTTGTTGTGTTTAGCTGTTGTTGACTATAATACTATGAGTTACAAAGCTCTATTAGGTTGTAGAAGGAAATCTATCTAGCTTATGGCCTTTTAATTTCTATTATTTGGTTTTAGCATTTCTTCTTTGTTCTCCTCGCATAGATTATTTGTAGGTTAGAATAGACAGGGAGCCAACTTTGTAATTCTAGAGACTAATTTATTGGTCATGTGTCACACCTATAGATCTTTCCATTATTGTCAATCTTGTGCAAAACATATGTTCAATTAAATTGAAGACACATTTTGACCAATCAACAATAACCATCTCAAAAATCAAATTAGGGAGCTAAAAGGAAATTCTTGTTAATCCACTCTAATTTGTATGGTCCAATACTAGTCTCTTATATTGGTGGAAATAATTACTTCATGTTTTTTCATGGATGACTATATCAAAATCACTTAGATCTATTTTTTGAAGCAAAAATTAGAAGCTTACAAAAAAAATTCTCAATGGTTGAAAACGATGCTCAATATTGCATTCGAACACTAAGGACTAATAATGGTGGTGAATCCATGTCAAAGGTGTTTGAATACCATCTCAAGAAAAATTGGATCAAGCATCATCTCATAATCCTTCACACTCAACAAAATGGAGTATATGAAAGGATGAACAAAACCATGATGAATAAATAAATAAATTTCAAAGAGGAAAACTACATTTGTAGGTAGAAGTAGATAAAGTAGTAGTCTATCTCCATAATAAGTCACCCTTAATAGCTCTTCAAATGAAGACTCCATATAAAATTTGGTTTGTGTATGATCAAAATTGTATACTTCACATTTTTGTTGTCCCATTTCATACTTTCCATTGTTGCATTTCATACTCATTTTAGTTCTCTTGTTGCATTTGTGTTTTGACCTCTTTTTGACCCCCTTTGTTCGTCATCATCCCTAGTCATGTCCTATTTTTTCATGTCTCCTCAACCCCTTTCATCTATTTTATTTTTTCATTTATTGTTTACTGTCTTTGGTCCCTTGGTCCTAGTTGTTGGCCCCTTCCATGACCTCTCACCCCTCACCTTTCCACTTTTTGGTTGTTTTAATCAAACTATTTGATGAGAGCATGTCTTAAACCTAATACAACAAACTCCATAAATCTTACTTTATAAATCTCTTAATGATTGGGAAGCGCCACCCTTGGATGAAAAACATAACATTTGATCGATCCTATGAAATTGAACTACTTCAAGTATATGGCCTTCTCTTATAAGTTGGGCACAACCAAGACATGGTCATTCAATCAATTTCAATTTTCTACCAAAAATTCCTTCAATCATGCTAAATAGTGTGAACTAAGTTTCCAACCTAGTTGTCTCCAAAATGTTATTAAATAAATCTCTCGATCTTACTTTTTACACTGCAACATCATTTCATCTTAAATATAATTTGAGGTATGGTTTCCAAAAAAAAAGGTGTTAGATTTTCATCAAGCTATTGGAGAAGTTTTATGAGCCTCCTAGAAGTCCCTACAACCAAAACAAGTTGTAGAGGCATACTATTTTGGGATATTTTTGCAATAGCTAACATAGGTTTTATATTTCCCTCATCCCCCGTTGCCATTTTTCTCATCTTCACTCACCCACCTCCTCTTACCTCCATTGAAGTCTTAGGACCTCCTAGCCTACACTTTTCATCAAAAATCCATAAAATCTTATTGCATATCAATCATATCACTTCCTCTATTAGTCTTAGTGTGTTTGACATTAGTTTTATGTTTGTAGGTCTTCATTTGTTTGTCCTTTGTCTCAACCCTTCACCAGTGTAAGCTTTCAAAAACCCAATATTGATGTTTTCTTTGTAACTTTTGTATACTATATTTTTTAACTCCAAATCAATTTTCCACCTCCTTATCTCAAAAGTCTATCCATTCATTACTATTTTCCTAATTTTTCATTGAATTTTCCCATCTTTTGTCATCTCCCAATTACCGCTTAGTTAGCCTTTCTTGTATCCTAGTCATCAAAAGATTTACTATTTGATCATTTATGCTTCACATAAGTGTGAATTGTTAGTATAGACATATATTACAGTGCGTTCATTCATGCCATGAGGAGTACTATTTAAATACCCATAAGGGGGCTAACTTGTAATGCCTATTAGTATATGTGCCTTTTTTGTTATTTAAGTTTTAATATATTCTATATCAAGTGATTGGATAGTGTGTTATGGGACATGTATGTTATGATCTTTTATATCAAATTTTCTAATGGGGCTTTGTATTGCCATCAAAGTGTTTTGGTTGTGTGCCTTGGATACTAATGCTATGATTTTAGATGTTGATCACTATATGTGATGTTTTGGATTTCTATTGATGTGCATTATCAATGAGGTTTTGTATTTTTATATGTTGTATAAATATATATTATGGGATGCATAGGTCATGAAATTATATACTTGGACTTATTTTGTGTTATGATACTATATCATACTTGTTGATTAGGCTCCTCATGGATTTTCATCAAGGTTTATGGATTGTCATTGAGGTGTATGGATTGTCTATTTTGGATTCACATATGTGGATTTGTATATGCTTGGACCTATTAATGTTTTAGCTTCACTATTTTCACTATGATATGTGATTATGTATTCAACATTTTGATTATGCATTATGCATCTATTTATTTTAATCAAGCTTGAGCTAGATGATTTTTAGTTGGTAGTTATTGATGTTATTTTATTCATGTTATAGCACATTGGGTGTTTGTGTTTGCTTCGACTATCTTGTATGAAGTATGTCCAACCATGTTTAATAGGAGACAATTAGATTGGGTAAATATGTTGTGTAAACCTACCCATTTCACTCAATTTGAGTTACAAGATGTATCTTGTGTATACCTATGAAACGATGATCCAAACCAATGCCAATTTTGGATCCATATGTTGTGAATGAACCCATAAAGTATGTGTTGTCTTTACATGTGTTTATCTTTAACATCTAGTTTTCATTTGCATTTTATCAATTTTTATAATGCACATTTAAAGTGTTTGCAAATGAAGTTAGTTATTTGCTTTGTCTATTAGAACAACCTCCTGCATTTTTAATATTATGGATATTCAAAAAATGTATTGAATTAAAATATTGTTGGGATTAGATGTATCGGTCAAATCAATTTAATTAGATTTGTTAGTTGTTTTGAAAAGGAATTGCTTAATTGTATTTAACTAGTGATGTTTGTAACATCCGTATGATAAATTTCTGATTCAAATAACCACTTTTGTATTAACTTGTGGGTGGGAAATGGAAAGAAAAGGGTTTTATAAAATTTGGGAAGGAAAAGGAAAAGAGAGGGATTTTAATTATTCATTCCTCTTTGTTCAAAATTATCTCTCCCTCCTTGTTTGGTGGATGTTTTATTTTCACGGTGGATTTTGCTTAATTGATTGATTGCTATACTTGTGGAGAAGGAAGCTCTTGGAAAACTTGCCTATTTGGTGTATAGAAGCAAAGAAGCCCTCTCCAAAATTATACATGAAATTACATTACAACATCAAACAATTATTGTAATTAATTACTAATTCATCACAAAAAAAAAATACAAAAAGATTATGAGTAATTCAAATAAAATTAAAAACTAAATTTTTATATTGTATAATTAAAAAAATTATGATATTGGGTTTAAGAGGTGGGACTTCTTGCGGGTGGGGGATCTCACCCACAGGGGACTAGTCTCACCCCAGCACGCCCCAGGGACCCAAGATATGGGCTGCTGGGCCACTGGGCTGGGTCGCAGGGAAAAAAATAAAAATAAAAACTAACTTAATTTTTATATTGTATAATTAAAAAATGCTGATATTTGCAAGGACCAATTGAACTAATTAGTCGGTGTTATGAGTATTTCAGCAAACGTGTTTTATGTGTAAGTTACAAAAAATGGTTCTCTTTAGTGATCTCAAGTCAAAGTCAAAATAATTAAATAATCGACAGGGGCTGATATACCGAAGTCCCTTATGTGATAATCTCATCAAGACCAACGCTTTCTCGTTTTGGCATATTGTCGCTTTAAAAACGCGTTCCACAAAGTTCTTAAAAAATCTTAAAAAATCTTATCTACACCTAATCTGCAAAAGAGTACGGAAACTTTGGAAAATATAGGAAATCTCTGAAAAGTATACACGAAAACTTTGGAAAATATAGGAATTTCTGAAAAGAATGCACGAAAACTTTGCAAAAAGAGAATGAAAAGATCGAGAAGATCAGCGTTTAGCTGTTTCTTGGCTATATTTACAGTGACCTTAGTATGCCTCTTCAACCGTTGACCATGAATTCAATATTTATTTTTACAGTCGTGTTTCACTGATCTGTGCAATAATAAAAATTGCAAATGCTAAGATTTGAAATCTTTGCAGAGCATGAACTTTTTTATCCATTTTTGTTGAAAAAGTCCTGAATTAAGTTTGTTGCTTTCAACTTAGAAGTGAAAGGTGAAAGTTCAAGAGATCAGATTAAAAGGACGGTAATTAGAAATATGTTTTATGGAATTTTAAGCAGATAACTGGTTACACAAAACTTGCGAATTCTTTCTTGTAATTCATGAAGATTAGAGAAAGAGCTTTTCAATACTGTGAGTGCAGTTTTAAAGATTTTATTACTAGAAGCGATGGTTAAGATACTCTTTTTAATTCAATCTATCAGTGTTTTTATATTTAATGAATAACTATTTTGAGTTTGTGAATAAGGGGTCAACTGATTTATTTTGCTGCAGTTGTTACTATTGTTTAATGGAGCTACTGAATTAATTTATTGGTGTCAGTATTATCTCATCATACTGTGCAATCTTCAAGTTTAATAATTCAGGTGTCTCCTTGATCGAATAAAGAACCCTTTGAAATCGGTGCAAATTTATTGTAATACATGAATATCCGTCAATAAATTTGTTCAAGAACACGAAGTGAAAATATAAGTCAGTAAGGCTTCTTTTATAGGTTTATTATGGCTCCTCAAAGTAGTTTTGCAATATATGCATTCTTTTTGGAAGGTTAGTCTTTCATCGATCTCTGTATGAGTGCAGCTTTCTGCTTGATTGGAAATTCTTTTGATGGATGTCATTTATTTTACTTTATTCGTAGTGAACTTTTGTTTTGTGCAGCTTTATCAAATCTAGCTTAACATTTTTTTGAAATTTTTTGTGTTTCTTAAATTTATAGGTTTTTAACACGAGTTATTGCAGTTGCAAATTTTATTATAAATTAAGGATTATAAATGGATGATATTTACAACAGAATTGTTCTGTGAAATTGCAGTGTTTGCAGTTGTACGAGCTATGGATAGAGGAATCATATGGAGTCAAAACCATCTTCAACAAAGAACCCAACCCAAACAAAATCAAAGAAACCACCACACTCTGGAAAAATATAACCAAGGCCAAAGAAACCATAGACACCTACTGCAAAGCACCCCAAACATCCTCATTTTCTCCCCAATCCACCCACCCCTATCATCATCATTTCCCCGATAGTACCTCGGAAAGTTGCCCCATGTATTTTAACTTCATTCACCAAGACCTGGAGCCATGGAAAAAGTTGGGAATAACACTGGAAGTTGTTGAGAAGGCTCAAGAGAAGGCATCTTTCAGGGTTATTGTTGTTAATGGAAGTTTGTTTGTTGAAAGTTATCATCATTGTCATGAGACAAGGGATTTGTTCACTGTTTGGGGGATTGCTCAGTTGTTAAGGATGTATCCAGGAATGGTGCCTGATTTGGACTTGATGTTTAATTGTGAAGATAGAACTGTTGTGCACAAGAGCCTGTACAAGAATACCGAGCCACCACCATTATTTCATTACTGTGGGAGTGAAGATACATTTGATATTGTTTTCCCAGATTGGTCTTTCTGGGGATGGTAAGTATCAACTTTGAATTGATCCCTGAAACGTTAAATTATGTTTGTCAAATCATGAATTATGATTGTTCAACGTTTAGGCAATTGTAATTATTCTTAAATTATTGTGGTGATGTAAGGCGGAGTTATAAGCACAAGTTATAGGTGCTGGGGCTACGGGCTAAACTATTTTTATTTACCATATAGTTGAGAGTTCTGAGTTTCTTAACTACCACATGTTTGGTGGAAGTATAGGATTACCTTATCACAATTTTATAAGCGCAGATCTCCATCTGCATTACCACATATTCACTTGCAGCCCTTATTACATTTTGGCCACATGTCCATAAGAATTATCTTCTGTCTTATTGCAGGGAATAGATTTTGAAACTCTGTACTGCCACCACTGCCTCAGTTACATGAATTCCGTATCTCCTTGAACTACATTACTTGTTTATATCCAGTTCTACAATAGAACCTCTATGATTGACTTTGATATCAGTAACTTGTGTATATATTCTCATATTCATATACTAAATTCTGCTTATTGGTAGTGACCAAAGATTTATAATTAAAATTAGGATGGTCGAACATCTTATGCACTGTTTCTTCTCTAGAGATGATGATGAACTCTCCAAGGATGTTGGAAAGCACGGAGTTTTGGATAGGCATTTAAAATAGAATCTTCTTGTTTTTTTGGCTCTTGATTAATATTACGTTTCTGTTTGAGAATTTCCAAATACGAAGGCTTTTTTGCTTATGTCAAATTAATGGAAACCTGGTATAGATGGATAGACAAAGTCCAGTCTAGTCCAGTATTTATTATGAAATCAAGATAAAGAGTATGAAATTTGAATAAGTAAATATAAAGAATTCCACTTGCACAAGCTCACAAGCAATTGAGATCTCATACACCAAACTCGGGGCTGTCTTAAAAAACAAGATTTGAGCAACAGAGCAGAATAGTGTTGTGTTGTTTCTGGATTTGATTGTGTTAGAAATGCAGAAATCTCTAACACAATCAAATCCAGAAACAACAGATAGCAGCATTATGGATTGTGGAAATTTGATATCATTAAGAGTAGAATAGTTTAGAAAAGAAGAATAGTATGAGGTCTTATCTTAGTCTCGAGGCTGGAATATACTCTAATTAAGAATATATTGCCTCTGTCACATCCCTCGTTGTCTGAGAGCAAGAAAATAAATAAAACAAAATACCAAAAGAAAAAGAAAGAGAAATAAAAATCAAGGGTGACGATAAATCTACCAAACTGCCATATTGAAGTAGGAAAACTTAATTGCAGATGGACAGCAAAATACCACGGGAGGAGACATTAATGCTGGCGGCATGGGTGCCTTGAGGGAAAAAAGTTCATTTGCCACGCCATTACTAAGGCAAGGCACCCCTCCCCCTCTCCTCATTATCATGTCTTCAGGACAGGATGGCAGGAACAACATAATAATGAGACTTCAAGTCGGTGAGCAATGATAAGGTAGAGGAGAGGAGGTGGTTCATCAAAGACAGTGGTATTTCTCAATCAGTCATTCCACTATTTTACTAGGCTGGTCAGAAGCCAAGCCTGTCTTCTAGATGGAAGAACTTGAGGGCTGTCTAAATGGAGAATCTTATTCTTCTATCTCTGGGTTCTCTTGCCACAGCAACTTACTAGGCCAATCCTTGCTACCAAAAGGGTGACTAATTCTGAGCTGGATAACATTAGATGTCACCTGATGCAGTACTCGATCTAATTGCACATCGAGAATAGCCCGTTGAGAGATCCACAAGCCTTTCCAGAAACTTCACAGCCATTGAAAATATCATTACAAAAAACACCTAAAACATGCCTATGTTTTCTACTTCATTTTGAGTGGAGAAAGGGAGAAAGCAACATGAGAGGCGATAAAGCATATTTCAGTACCTACTTCCGAAATATCTTCAATATTGTTCCTAGAGATTGAAGGAGGAAGTTCTGAAATCCACAACCGAGACCTCCTCGGAATCTGTACTTTGGGTGATTGGTTTGGGTAGAATGTCAAAGAGATTGTTCTTTGGTGTGGAGGTGCTAGAAGGAGCCAGTGACATTGTTTTGAATAGCAATCACTCTCTCCTTGTATGAGGCAATTCTTCTGATAAGCCTCATAGTGGTAAAGAATCAATTTCAGCCCTCCATTTGAAAAATTGAGGAACTAGAATATTGCTCTAGGTGGAAATAGATAAGAGTATGGAGTGATTCTATCATCCTAACAAGTTACTCTACGTTAACCTTTTTCAGAAATGTGTCGGTGATAATATTTATTCTTGTAGATATATATTATATAATTCTGAGTGCATAGATTTATGACTGATTATACTAAATTTTATGCTGGTACTGGTTAACACTGTTACAGTTTGGTACAGAAAAAGTGGTGCTCTGCCACTAGTTTAGAGCTCTAGATATGTATCTTTTTTTGTCAAGATAATTATAAATACTATTCTTATAAGGAAAATTGTTAAGGTGGTTTAGTGGTGTGCAAGAAGAAGGATAAACCATCACTACCCTTCTGTGATGATAGCTTAACATTTTTGAGAGGATAATATATTTCAGCCACCATATAGGGTCTTCCTGATATGTGGTATTCTGCGTGTTTAACAACCCTCTTATTCATTCTTTTATAATACCTTTATTATTGCAGTATGGGATACCGACTTAATAAGATTCATTTCATAAAAAATATTGACCTACTATCTGTCATGGCCTTCCTATACGATGAGACCTACAAATACATTTCTGAGGGTTTTGTCAAACAGTTCATGTGCCTATGCTTGCCCTTATTTTCCTTGGGAGGTGTTGAGAGAGAGTCACGTGCTTTGGGTATGCTTTCTCATTTTGCATTATGTATACTTGGGCGATTTTTGCTGCTAGAAGTCTTGGGTCAACTTTATTTGTTTCATATGATAACTCTAGAAATAGATTCTTTAAGGTTTTCCTATTAGTTGAAGTATGGATAATATCTTTGAATGACTCTTATATTAATTTAGAGAAATATTCTTATGGTAAGTTAGAAAAAAAAATCATTACATGATGCCATGATATGATATCTTGCCTTACGACGATAAAGTAGATAGTGTCATTACAAGTTATTGGAGGGAGTGATGTACCCGGTCTTTGTAAAATATTTGTAGGAAAATACTCTATATGATCGACCAAGTCGTTAGAGCATTAAGATTTTTTATTATGAATAAATCCCTCAAAAATTGGAGAACAAAATAAGTAAACAAATTTGCTTAAATATGTCCTGATGTGGCTTATAGAATGATTTCCATAGTTACCACTGTTCATTGTAGTTGATAAATAAATTATTATTGTAATGGTGAATAATATGTATAGCACCCTTAAGTAGAACTATCGGATATTTGATTTGAAGATACGGGACTTTGAGTAGATAAGTCTACCACTACTTCAACCTTGGGAAGTAATCAAATCGAGGAACATAGAACAATAGCTAGTTATGGAATCTTGAATTAATTGCCATGTGTTTTTATTGTGAACTACCCACCAATGTATTACACAGAATTATATTGCTGTTGTATGGGAACAATTATTATTGGCCATTATGTTATCGTATTTAGTTATCAATGACAAGTGTGAATATTATATAGTGAGTGAACTAGACCGTTATAAGAGTATTGGAGATCCCCATAAGGTAAATGAAATCAAAAGGTTAGGAATATTATTATTATTATTGAGTGTATATCTTCATATGGTGATACAATAGATATAGTGTTGTCAATTGTCTTGGATGTGACTTGAGTATTGTTCATGCATAAAGCAAGTTGATAATCATTGTTATAATTCTTTCAAAGCTAAAGATCTTTATGTGGCCTTGTTGATGCATGTTGTGTTTCGACTAAGAAGGATGACATACCATAATATGATTATGATACTTGATATCATTGAATCGTATTATTATTGGACATCATTTGGAACCATATTAGTAGCATGCCTAATTGTTGCATTGTGATGATATTTTGACTACTATTGTCTTATGCTCTAACAATCTAGATTTATTCTATATTGACTATTATGTATGCATAATTCCTATATAGCATATCTTAATCTGGGAAGTGTCAGTTCTCATCCTAATAGTTGAAATCCTAGGAGAACTACATGTGACTTCGATCTCATTTGGAAGCGAGTATGTAGGGAGTCCTTGGGTGAAGGATGACCCTGGACCAAGTCAATAGGGGAGGGTTTAGGAAATAGCTCCAAGGTGGGGTTGTTCCTAAACCTGATCAATCTTCTCTATTTCAACATGCTTCAACTTGAGGCTAGAATTTGCATAAGAAGGTTGTGAACCCACCCTTTCAATTTATATGTCCCCACTTTATAGGAGTGAGCCAATAAAAAGCAATATATCCTAATTAAACTCATCTACTTTGAGATTTGTGGTGTTTGGCTTTCAAAAATCTACCCCAATCTTGGATGGACTTTTAGAGTCTCCATCATCACGGTCTTTCTCCAATGTGGATGGTTGAGAATGCCTCTATACTTGTTTGGACTAAAATAATTAGAGTATCATGGGTTGAACACTATGGCATAGTGTCTTGGCCCAATGATAAGTATGGGAAGATGTAGGTCAACCTCAAGACACTAGTGAGATATATTCTTCTAAGAAATAAGGGCATGATAATCTTAGCCATGGCATGGTTATGTATGAATTCTACTAACTTTACATTTGATGATGATGCTAAATTAAGCTCTTATGGTTTGATGGTGTAAATAACTCTTAATCTTTATGGTTGATCAAGCTACTCTAAGTATATGTTTGGATGTGTTAATTTTAGAATGGAATTCCTTATGACTACCTTTGCCAACATGAGAATTAATGGTAAGTATTACAAACTATGGTATGATATTTTGTCTTTTTATATATTTGGTGGATAATTATATGTTAAGCATCATGATTGTTAATATACAAAAATGTTATGTCCTTTGTAATGCCCAAAATTTAATATGGACATAACACTTTTTTTTTTTTAAGTGAGACATGCAATCCTAAATTAATTAATGAAGTTGGTACCATTTAATTAAATATCATAGCACTTAATTGATTAATTTTTTCGGAATAATAATAATAAGATTAATTAAGTGTGGCTATGGTATTTAATTAAATGGTACCAACTTCATTAATTAATTTAGGATTGTGTGTCTCACTTTAAAAAACTATTGTGTTATGTCCACATTAAAATTTGGCATTACATCCTTAGAAGTAGAATATTGTCTAATATTACTACGATAGATTTGATTTCTATCTAATAGGCATTGTGCTTGTAGGCAACAGTTGAATGGAGTGAATGATCTTCGAGTTACTTCATGGGTTGTACTTGTTTATGTATCAATGATTAGACCAAAGCTAGCTCATGTGGGTTCAATGGGTTACTAGAGTGTTGGTAATTTTGACCATAAGACTTATAAGACCATGTGTAGGGGTTAATGGACCTCTCAATGTGGTATTTTAACTAGATTAACCAATCTAGGGTGTAAACCCTGAGGACCATATGTTTTATAGATCAATGTTCTTGTACCCTCTAAATGTTAGAATGTTGAACTAAGATCAATACAAGAACCGACTTCTTGGCATCACAACTAGGGTTGAGAAAGGGACTCTATGAGGGCATACATAGAAGATAGTTGTTCTCTTAATGTAGCTTTTCCCACTCATCTTGAGTGATCGCCAAAATTGTAAAATCTAGGACCTACTTATAAATAAGCTTATCGCCACTCCAACATAATAGGAGTCAAGGAATGTGCTCTACCAAAAGAAATATTCGATCATATCTGTTATATGTTGGTCCCTATGTAGATTGTGTGGATAAAGTCTTTCCATTTTGGCATGCAAACTGTGATGCCTTTGATTCCTAGAAAGGAATACATAGGCAAGGCCATCTCAAATAAACCCTCAAGGATTAAATCAAGGTCTAGGGATTTGTCTTGTTATGTAAGCTTATCTCATCCAATGCAAGATTGTACATTTGTGGTGTAGAGTTATTATCCTTGCTATGATTGAATACGGTTATGAAACTAACTCTTCTAACTGGAAAGAATTTGCTTGGTTGATTAAGAGGATATTAAGGGTGTACTGAAATTCAAACGAAAAAATTAAAATGGTAGTAACCAAAAGCGGTTATTACAGCCTCCAAAACTAATAAGAATGAAAATAGAATTTTAAGTAGCTACATAACCAAGCTAATTTATGAAGATTAAGATTTAAACACTTGAATAACTCAATCAACAACCATGATCTACATTTATAAACAAGCTGATTTACAAAGATTAAGATTTGAACACTTGAATAACTCAAGCAACAGGCATAATCTACATTTGCTAGTCTGAGTCAATGTACTTGTAATTCAAGAATTGTATTCTCATGATTAGTGATTGAATTTTTTTGTTTAATTGGTAGGGTAGAGATACAGATACCACCATGGAACAGAACCATTCAGGACATCCAAAATGGAAATCAGCTGGTCAAGTGGCTAGATAGAGATCCAATTGCCTATTGGAAAGGCAATCCTTTGGTTTCTCCCAAGAGACAGGACCTTATGAAGTGCAACGGGAATCCCAATTGGAATGGCAGGCTTTATACACAGGTAAATAAATTCAGTTAAAAACTTAAATCACACAATCATATAACTTAAAATGTCAGACTTCATAGGATATATATTATTATCAGGGAACCCATACAACCTATAAGTATGCTAACAACTTGCCAATTCATTTCCAGAAGTTTTAATCGAGTTTGTAGTGTTCATGTAGCCTAACTTTGCTTGGAGAGAGGCTCCTCATCCTTACCAAATGTCTAATAGAATTACGTATAAAAGTTCCAGCAGGGATGTGTTCGTAGTTTTGGTATTTTACTATTTATAAATCAAATATGAAAATTAAAATTGCTATATGCTACTCACCACAAAAAAAATCTATCATAAAATTATATATGATTAGAATTGCAGATTAAAATCTCTCCAAAGAATGAATTTTATTGCAAGTATTTTGGATATCAAACAGGAAAATTCAAATTGGCTAAAGCATCCTGTTGCAGACAAGAGGCCACGAGGTCTAGTCCCCCCCCACAAACCCGTGGTACTGGAGGGCATGTCGCGCCAACGCCACCAGTCACGTGAAAAAAAGTTTACCAGGCGCACTGCAGTTTATAGGGGGACGGATACCTGACTGATTCCTGCAGTCTTAACAAAAACAAAAAAAAAGAACAGGAAAATTCAAATTTTGATGATTTTTAGTTTCTACCAAAGAATTTGTTTTTCTTTTCATAAAAGGAGTATCAATTGTTATTGAAGTTAGACACGTATCAATCCACTTGTTTTCAACAGTATGTAAGAAAATAAAGGTATTAAGACAAATATCAACAAATAAATTTGCAATCACTATGCTATGTAATGCCAACGTTTTTCAGGATCTATATTAGTATTATTCTATTTGTCATCTGGCTTTATCTATTATCTTTTTTTCACTGTCGAGAGTTTCCTTGTGAATATTTGTGAACTCCAATAATTGGTTTTACACAGAACTGGGACAAAGAGTCTAAGAGAGGCTTCAAGAACTCCAAACTTTCCAGCCAGTGTACCCACAGGTATAAACTATTATGTACCAAAAACAAAGCGATAAGCTTCAATTTTTGTTATTCTGTACCAAAAGCAAAGTGATAAGCTTCAATTTTTGCTATTCTGTACCAAAACCAAAGCGATAAGCTTCAATTTTTGCCTTTTGTAAGGATGAGATCTGATAAATTGCTACCTCAGACCGGTGTTCTTAAAGCCTTACATTGTCCCATATAAATATGGTTTTAAAGTGCAGCATCTAAATATAGGTCTGAATGTCCCGTTAGACACACTTCCAATGTGTTTCCATGTGCAAAGCCATACATTTTAATCTTTGGATGGATAATTATGAAAGTGTTGGAAGTATACCTATCCGCATATTAAGGAACTGTATTTGCATTGGTTTTGAACTAGTATATAAATAAGAAATCATTACAGTTATCAGCGTATTCAAGTTAAAGTGGTCTCTCCGATCTATCCAAGTATATCTACATGTAAAGAAGATTGTCTCTACAATATATCTTGAATTTCTCTACATGTTTAGAAAAGTGTTTTTATGGGTGCCAGTCCAACTTTGTTTGACTCTATTTACATTGGTGTTACTGAAAACATTTGCATAATTGTGCCTCTAATATCATAATATATCATTTAAAAAGTATTTTAAGATAGTATTTATTGTTTTGTTGTTTCCAGATACAAGATATATATAGAAGGCAAAGCATGGTCAGTAAGCCTTAAATATATTATGGCATGTAACTCTCCAACTCTCCTGGTAAGACCAGAATTCTATGATTTCTTCCTGCGAGGACTTGTTCCTCGGCACCATTACTGGCCCATAAGTCCAGATAAGAAGTGCAAACACATCGAATTTGCTGTCAATTGGGGAAACAACCACACAGAAGAGGTGGGTGTAATTCCTTAACACATTTCTTTGTGCATAGCTCTATGGAATAAAATTTCTTGTTTCTATAAAATTTATTACATTTTCTACATGTATCATCCTGAGGATGGGTAACATGGCGATGAGAAATGTCATCCTATTTCTTGTTTCTTAATTTTACTGATTTTAGCATAATTTTAATCATTGTGGGTTCTGTGTAGGCCATGGCAATTGGCGAGGCAGGGAGTTATTTCATAGTAAATGAGTTAACAATGAAGTATGTTTATGACTACATGTTCCATGCTTTAAGGGAGTACGCCAAGCTATTAAAGTATAAGCCTACTGTCACCAAAAAGGCACTTAAGTATTGTTCAGAGAGCATTTTATACTTTGCAAATGATGCAGAGAAAGTGTACATGGAGGAGTCAATGGTCACAAGTTCGAGTCCTTTGCCCCCATGCAAGTTGAGGGAGATCAAATGAGACTCCAAAGCTGTCCGAGATTTTTTAGAGAGGAATTCCAAAACAATGAAGGATCAAAAATGGCAAGATAAATGAAGAAAAAAAATATTAGAGTTACTATAGTCAAGACTCGAGAATAATGTTAAATGTACAAATCTTGTAATGCTTATCAATGATTTGATAATTTTGCAAGAATATTACAGGCTACCTACAAATTTGATTAGGATTTCATTTTTGATCTTCTGGTTTATTGCCAATATACATCAGAAGGGACCAAGCTCAATTGGTGAAATGGCTGAGTCACAAAGAGGGCAGAACATATCCAGCATTCAGGCAGGAGGTGCATCCTTAACATGCTCCATCCAACTCACCATCCCACATGCATTAGTGGACTTCGGGTGTGATAGTAGGCAATGTTACATGACTGACTATGACGTGACTGTCTTGCTTATTGTTTGCAGGTTCTCTAGTAAATTGTCTTTACTTACTATCTCATTTCTAATAAGACAATGAAATAAACCAACAAAGAAAGTGGTGGCTTTAGGGTTTGGAAGGTAACAAAATTTAAAGACACCAGATTTTGTGGCTTTAAAAAGAGAAAAGTGCAGGCAGTGCTCTTTTTATGGGCTTTTTATTATCAGCATTTTTCCTTTTACACTCAAAGCTCAATTTCTTAGTGTCTGTCCAAAAGCCTCCTTACCATAAACATTTCATCAATGTTGGCTACTTTTAGAATTTTCTGATCGTGCAATGTGATGATCAGATGGCTGCCCTCCCTGGAGACACTGTAATTTCCTTCAAGGGCCCTTTGAATGTCATCAAGGAGGAGCAGATCTTTCTTACCCCTGAACAGTCTTATAGCAGACCCTTCCCTCAATCAATACGATCTACTTCACCTCCAAATTGTGAGACATATTTGAGCATGTGGGTCTGCCACTTTATGAGGCCATTTTCCTTTTGACATCTTTTTCCCACACTGAAAACAAAATAAAACCTACCCATCTTGCCATGTGGTTTAAGTTTTTAACTTATCCACCCTGCCATGTGTGCACGCTGTCACAACCTTATTCCGGCAACCCACTATGTTTAGTAATTTCCTGACATGCTCCACAGTCCACTCCACACCAAAGCATCTGGAATATCTGGATACGCATTATGTCATTATCTGAATGTAAGATTTTCACATCCATCAAAATTTCTTTAGTCAAAATAGCCTCCAAGCAAAAATGTGTACTAATAATATTAATGGCATACTTCACACAGGGCAAGAAAAAAAGCCAATAAACACTTTAGTCATTATCTGAATGTAAGATTTTCATATCCATCAAAATTACTTTAGTCGAAACAGCTTCCAAGCAAAAATGTGTACTAATAATATTAATGGCATACTTTACACAAGGCAAGAAAAAAGGCCAATAAACACTTTGAGGTTGGCTTACCTGGAATATTGATCATGTGACTGACTACAGTGATCAGCTATACTCTGTTATGCAGTTTTGTATTCAATGATCATCTTGATGCTTAATGTTTCTGACTCTCATGTTGCTTGAAATCTTCTTCATATTTACCTCCATCTGGATAGCATTCATCTTAAGGCAAAACATATCATAAAACCAGGGACAGATTCTGACTCTCTTAGCCATAAGAAACATTTCTTCAAAAGCCACTGACTCTGCTGTTCTATGGAACATCACTTTGCTATAATAGTAGAAATTCAGATTTATGACAGTAAGATTTCCTTTTTATGTGATTTTATAGCATTTGTGTGTTCATAAAAGTTATTGTTGGATTATTCCATCATTATCTCTTGTATTGTTTGTTTATGTATTTATTAATAGTTTATTTTCAGTTTGTTTGTAGTTTATTTTTTCCCGTGAGTTTGTTCCATGGAATTTATTATGATTTAAGGGTATTTATACCCATCATCTAATACAATCATTGCACTGCATTCTTTCTGATTATATTTTGCATTATATTCTCTGAGAGTTATTTTGCATGTTTATGATCATTTATGAATCCATTTTGTTTTATATGGTCCAATCAAGTTAAATATGGGTATACACTGATTGACTGTCTCTGCACATAGCACTCCATTTCCTACAGTTGTGCTGCCTGTTTCCTTGCAGGACCTTGCCCATATGTAGCTTCTTTTCTGTCTTCTACATTTTTCTAGACTCTTTGTCAGCCAGAGCATTTCTGCTTAACAGAAGTGTTTTGGATATTTAATTTCATATTTCTTTTTGATGATTTGTTAGCATTTGTTGGTGAATTTGTTTAATCGATAATTCAGTTTGCTATGAACTGCTGTAATTTGCAACATTAGGTGGTACGGTAATCATTTGAAACATATAATTGTTTGGCCTGCTTTGAAATTGTTAGTACTGCTATTAGGAAAAACTGCATTAGCATGACGTTTGTTAGTAATGATGTTAAGGAAAATGCATCTTAGATACACCTTTGACGTGAAACTGTGGAGTCAAGGGAGACTCAAAAAAATAAATTATTTTAACTACCAACAATGACAAATCCTAGAATTTAACTTAGACTTATCAGAAACTTTTTATTGTTTAACTACCAACAATGACAAATGCTCGAAAAGAAATTAATACTTATCAGCTTCCACTGTTAACTTGATCATTTTTACATCAATAATTTCAACCAATATATATTGATTATATATACAGATGCTTCCCCATATTTTCTTACCCAATGACCAAGGTGCATCTCCTATTTCTAATATCCAGTAACTTAGGCTCAACATCAAAGCAAACCATGTAGTGTGCCTGGCACCCTGGGGTGTAGACCAACAAGAAACTACTTGGGTTTTGTTGAAAAAAATTTGTATTTGGCTGATAACTCTAATTTTTAGCTATTGTGAACCCTTTTTAGTATTTTACTTAAATAGATGAGATAAACATTGTCTAGCCCATTTATAACAAAACGGACTCCAAACATTTGAACACAGCCTATAACATAAAGACATGAGAAATGATACAATTGCCACTATACGAGGGGAACAATAGAGCTCATCTAGACATGAATCCATCATGAGGATCCACTGTTACAGGGCACATCTCCTTTCAACTGCGGAAGCCAGCATGAGCTTTGCACATCACACTGCAAAGAGTACACTCAAAAAGAGTAATCACAAACCACAGCATTTGCCATGCCATTTCCCAAGTTTTTTAAAAAGTTAATTTTTTTTATATATATATATAAAAGACAAAAATACCAGCTGTATGTTTTTTACACAAATCCTCTTAGGAGAAAGTAAAATAGATTTTCATAAAGTCCTATGCAATTTTTATCCATATGCACTATATTTAACATGAACTAACAAAATTAATTTGTTTTACCTGTTTTGCAACCAGTAAATTATTTTTTAGTTCCCAAGTTTTTGTCAGGTTTTTCCCATTTTAAACCAGGGTAAATGAATTCCATTTTTACTTTTACAATAGTGTATCTATGACATGTAAATGGAATGCTACTATGAAATTTTAGATAGTGAGAGAAATGTCTTGGTCTCTCACTGCTATTTCAGATATTTATTGGGACACACATACATGGCATAAACCATAGTTGCAAAAATATTTCTCGTGAACATATTGACAAACCAAAAGATAAGATTTTTCAATTAAATGGGAACCCAAAAATACAGAAAAAATAAGAAAAAATCTATCTTGGTGTTTCAGGATTTGGGACACGGGAAACATGGAGACACATTTCAGGCACATCTATGGAGAGGACAACACTTTAAAAAATAGGGATTTTTTTTTTTTTTAATTTAAGGTAAAAAATGGATTTTGAAAGGAGCCCAACTCTTATTCAAGGACCAGAACAGATATAACAATGAAGCTCAACACCCAACAAAGAGACCGACAAGGATCAAACAGCACTAAGGCTGTAAACTAACAGCAATAACTACAGTATCTCCCAAAAGGGACTAAAAACAACTAACAATCACTGAAAAACGACTGAATCAAGGTGTGGCTTGATGCTGTAGCATTCCAAAGAGCTCTGAATACCAACAGCTCTAACCTCAGAATTATTGATGCAAATCTCCTTACTAGTTGCAGTCTCTTTTTTTATTGCTGACCCTGAATCATAAGAATTCATAGGACTTCTTTTTAACCTCTCATCCGATACTCCCTATTATCCTTAATAGTGGTAAGTGAGGCAGGTGAATGCATAGCCCCAACCAGGCCTTCATTAACCAATTTTGACTCCACACTAGCCTCCTCTGGTCCCATCAAAGCTATGGGGCACTGAAAAAGGAATATTATTTATACTAGAGATAATCCTATCCATAGAAGGGCCACCCTCATCATCACCCCTCACCAAGGGCAACTCTTCCAAAGACTGAGAAACACCAAGATCCTTATTTTGATTTTTCCTCCAAGGGTTTGCTTCCTCCTACTGTTCAGGCATACAACAGCAGAGTGGCCAACCTTGTGGCATTTTTGGCACATAACTATTGAATCCTCATAAACAATTTCTTGCACCCATTCACAAAATTTAGAAGACAATGTGATAGAAGAAGGAACCACCCTATCCATATCTGCTTTTACACAAAATCTGGCAAACAACAAGCATTTCCTAGATTTGGTCACCACATCGATAAGTGATAACTATGAGTTGACCAATAGAGATAGCAATACCCTTCAAAACTTCATCCTTTAAATATTACAATGGCAAGCTTGAAAGCCTAACCCAAATGGGGATCTCGTTGATACACTCCTCAAGATCAAATCCCAGTTTTCATTTTTTAAGGAAGAGCCCCGACTTACCCAGAAACCACGAACCATCCAAGAGGATCCAAACACAATCTTCACGGTTTGGGAAAGCGATCAAAAGAAGCCATTTTTCATTGTTGATTCCAATCTGGCCAAATATTTTCCCCTTTCTCAATGCCCATTTACTAAAAACATTGGTTGTTGGCCTAGTTCCTATAAATTTCCCAATGAGAGAAGACCCCCCTTGAAGGAAGCCCTATCAACTATTGAATCAAGAATGCTAAGGAAAAAACTCGTACCATCCCCTACCAAAGTCAAAGGTTTGGTTTGAGCAGGTTTGGAATAGGGCATACCTTTAACAACTTCAACCCATGATTTCCTCATAGGCAGCCCAAAACCAGTTCCATCAACAACAATATCTTGAGAATCCTCAAAGATCTTACCATCTCCATCCTTCTTTGCATCCAGACATTGAGCAAAGGAGCAGCAAGGCTCCTTCAAAGCATACTCCATTAGTGTAGACATGACTAGCTCCCCAAAGGAGGAACTTGTGAGGGCTCCAAAAGGAGATTCTTTGCCACCATCACCCTTAGGTGAGCAGGGGAGTGAAATAGACCCACAAACAATTTTGCAGTCATGGAAGCCTAAATAATCCATGCCCCTCGAGCCAAATTTCACCCACAAGCCACTCCTCTAAGGGCATCTACAAACTAATTAGGAACAACATTGCACATAGAAAAAAGGATACACCTACATTTCAACCCTTGATGTAAGCCACTACCAATAGGATAACACTGCCCCACTACAATCATTCATGGAACCTTGGCAATAGAGGAGTTGGCCTTCCCAACTGCCATTGAATGTGCCTCAAACCAAAGGTCTAATAATTTTTCTTTAACATCATCGAAATCCCCATTCCATTCATCCTTGTCGGGCTTTCACAATATTCATTATATAACCATAACATAACATTAGAGCTGAATTGAGTATTCACGTGAGAATTGTCATACAAATTAACAAAATTTAATTGTTTTCATCTTTGTTACTGTATCATCCAAAAACCTCAACATTCCTAGTACAATTCCTTTCAAGTTTGATTCCTCTATGGATTCATGCAAGGAACATTCTTTTGCACACAAATTCGTTTGGAATCATTTATCAACATACCCAAGCAATTCTCGCTTGGTCTAGGTGAGTCTAGGGCGATTCCTACCATAGGCAACAATGTCTGTCTATTTTGTTTGAATTTTGACCAAAAAAATGTGCCCTAAACCATAAATGACAGTCATCTTTACTTGCATTTTGTCTAACAAATAACGAGTCAAGAAACAACAAACAAGAGGCATTCTTTGTTCAAATAAAGTCTATTGTGGAGTCGAACCAACAATAAAATTGCTACTTGCGATTGCCTTTGCCTTGTGACAAAGCATTAGTTTGCATAATAAACAGATCTCCAAACAAACTTCCCAAGATCTCGAAGTCTACTTCATCGTGTTCATCCTCTTGGGACGATAGATTGGAACCCTAAATCTATTGTAGTATAGAAGAAGAGGAGATGAGTATTGGTTCAGCATACTATTAAAGTCTATTTCGATCTTGTTGCTTACAATTGCCATGTATATTTCATTCTTGCTACTTTTGTATTTCTTGAATTTTTAATAAGCATATATTTCTCAACTAGAATTCAAACTAAACAATGCATGTACATAGCCTACAAACTATTATAACTAATTTATTAACTGATTTTTAAATTTAAATTTTAAATTATTAAATGATTTAGCCATTTAGGATTATTGTTTTTTTTTGTTTTTAAGTTTCAACTTCTAGTTTTTATATATTTGGATTCTGAAATGCATTGTTCAATGTTTGTTTTCCAAACTTTTGCCTTAGGAATTACAATGACAACTAGTTCTACCATGGGCTAACCCCACTTCGAAATTGACCCAAATTCATCTTTGTGGAGGCACATAGAAATCGTAGAGTAGATTCTAGGCAGCAGGACATATGTTTGGATATGTGGTGGATTGTGGTCAAAGATATAGAATCTCATACAAACAATCATTGGTGTGCCATTCCTAGCAAGATAATCAAAGCTTGTCCAAGGAAAAATGATGTACATATACCAATTCATAAAGTAGCATAATATATTGAAGAGTAGGAGGAAGCAAATGCAGTAATTGTCTTTAGAACAAGGCGTCCTTTGAGAAGAAAAAGGGGTCACAAAGGCCCTCTACTTTTCTATCTCATAAAAATTTTAAATTGCCTCTAATGTTGTGGTAGAGAGCCACTTGTTTTACGTAAGAATGAAGAAGAACCCACTAATGTAAAGTGAACAAAGGGTCCATTAGAGAGTGCATTTCAAAATGATGCTAAAGAGATTACCAATCAAGATGTTACAAGATGCCTATACGCAAATTGTTTGTCCTCCAATGTTGTTCAGCCACCATATTGCCAAGATATATTGAGAAAATTAAATGATGCTCCAAAAGGGTACACAAGCCTGGGTTATGAGAAGGTGCACAACTACCTTATTGTCAAAGGAGATCAAAAATATAGAAACTTCATTGTCTCCCATTAGACATTTATGGAAACAAACAAGGGTATCTATTGTTTCCAATGGATGGAAGAATGCCAAAAATCAGCCATTGATTAATGTGATTGTAATGTGCCTTGAAGAGGTAGTGTTTTTGAAGCCATGGATTGTGAGGTGCAGGTGAAGGATGAACAGTTTATTGCTAACATCCTTAAACAGTGCATTCAAAAAGTGGATTCTCAAACTATTGCCCAAGTCATAACAAGCACCACAAAGAAATGTAGAGCAACTAGTATGTTGGTTGAGGCATAGTTCAGCTACTCAACAAGTCAGGTAATACTCACAAGAATTTTTGTTAGTCAACTTTTTATAGTCTTAACTCACAAGTCTTAGGTGGATTAGTGTTTGAGAGTTTCAATGCCAAGCTCGCAATGAGTACTTAGGGAATCTGACACTAAAACTCATTGAACATAATCTATACACTGATACACAATCTATACACAAATATTACACTTAAAAAACACTGCATTTGCTTCTTTTTAAACCCCCATGCCCTCACATCTTCCTCAAAAAGAATTTGAGCCTCCTTGAGCATATTGGAGTGAGTGTATAGCGAATTCAAAAGAGCAAATTTGAGGAAATTCAAATTCCCAAGTTGGTTTTCTTTTCCCAAGCTTTCTAACATATTGATATTAAGTTTGAAACATGATTTATAATTTTACATGTATTGAATTCAACTTTTGTAATTCTATTGTTGATTTATGGCAATTTTTGGGAGCAAAATTGTTATTTTTTCTCTATATATAAAGTTTACAATTTAGGGATAAATTGTTGTTTTGATTAAATTATTTAATGTTATTGCTATTCAATTACATATGAAATCCATTTTACATGAATTTTATTTTATTTTGAGCATTAAGATTGCAATTTTTTTTTAAATGCTAGTTTTTTATATTTGAGCATGTCACATGTTAGTATATAATGGCATCCAATTCCACATTATACTCAAGATCAATAAGTGGAAGCCATCCCACTGGGGCCCATGATGCCACTTGGAAATATGCCACAATTGGTACAGTCTAGGCAAGTAATTTGCACCTTCTACAAGAAGCTTAATAGAGACATCAATCATCTCATGTGCTATATCACATGCATTCCTTGCAATGATTCCAAGCCATGTGAAAAAACCACTAAAGAGGCAAAACAAGAGATGACAACAACCCTTGCGTTACTGAATGAGAAGAAACTAGAGAGAGCAATGACACATGGAACGATAGTAACAACCATTAATCCTGACTTAGTAGAGGAAATAGAGGTAGATTTGATAGATATTGTGGGCTCTAGTTGTTGTTGTCATGTCCCCTTTTTGTAATAATACTATTATGTATCAAAATGCCTTGTTCCCAGGATCCTTCATCCTCTCTCAACTAGGAATTTTGTGTCTACACTCCTCTTCCTCTTTTGATGTCATTCTAGGTTGCCCAAGTCTTTATGCATTTGGGTGAGTTAGGTATTCTAAGTGTCTATTGGTCGAAATGTCAAATTACATTGTCTTGGCATACTTGATGCCCTTTCTCACCCTCTATCCTCCCCTTGTTGGACTATCAAATTTTCCAATCTCATCATCCTCTTCCTTCCCTTTTGCTCAAGTTGTCGGAGTTTCCCATCCACAAGTCTCCTTTTCTTGTCATGCCGTCATTGGCGACTCTTGGCTCATCAAGGTCGAACTTCGCCTCATTCGCCCACCATAAAGGTATGAGTTCCTCATCATCCCTAACCCACAAAGTTCAAAACTCCCACCTCTTTGCACTGTTTAGCCCACCTACCACCTAACATGTTAGCACACCATAATGTTTGTTCATGACATGTTGCTCCAACTGGGGTTGTGTTTTGCTAGCAACATTACTTAATTAGAGGATGTGGTCCTACATGTATTTCTTGCCATTGGAGCTATGTATATCACCTCAACTGCCATTAATGCAATAGTTATAGTTTGTGGCCTCAATTCTTCTCACCACTGTGGATGGTTGTTGCAAGTTTGAGTATATTCTTCCATACCTCCTACTACCTCTTTGTATACATGGACACGGATTTTGTGCACAATTCAATGGAAAATGGCGCTAGTTGATATGGACAGCCCCCTTGTGTACTTCTCTGATACCCAATGATCTCCTTGCTGATTTTGGACTCGCTATACTATTTTGGGTTGGAAACTTGTAAAGAAAAAGGAACTTTTGAACACCCACAACAAACCCCAATCAAACTATCTCAAGCACTTGTGTTCAAACAAATAGATTCAAGGATGAAACCTCGTGGACTTGTAACAACCAAAGGACAAAAACCCTACTGGTTCATGAGCAATTGAGGAGAAAAACCCTATAGGTCGAAGAAGCAATTCTCACCCAAAGGTCACAATTGAGCTTTAATGGTGGTTGACATCAGTGATATCAAGATAGCATGACACTTGCAATTGTTGCAATAGAAGCGATGACTCTAGAGGCATCCATGGTGGTGATTACCCACCAGAATGAACTAGACCAAAGTGCAAAAGGTTGTAAACGCTGACCAGAGCCTCCTTAATCCACGAAAGCTACTAATGCAACGTTTGTAATGTATTTCTTGTTTTTTGTAAACATAAGAACAGACCCATAATAGACACATGAGTTATAAATCGAGTTTAAACAAGTATCAATGAATGCAAATCTATATTTGCAATCTAGGTTACTTAATCTATCAATATATGAAGATATGATCGGTT
Organism: Sequoia sempervirens; assembly: GCA_007258455.2. Lineage (NCBI taxonomy): Eukaryota > Viridiplantae > Streptophyta > Pinopsida > Cupressales > Cupressaceae > Sequoia > Sequoia sempervirens. The sequence continues at coordinate 43,020 of VDFB02023558.1, forward strand.
TTGATGTTATTTTACTAGCTATATATTTTGGCTAGGGTTATCACGAGAATGAAAGAGGAACATTTGAGTTTTATGGTTAAACATAAATTCCAGCCCTAAATTTAGTGTCCATTCATCCATAAAATCTAACAAGGGTTAAATAACTAATTGAAGTAGTATATTTAACAAGGCGTTATTGCAAATATCTTGCCTAGTTAAAATAGAAGCCCTAGTCCACTCCCTAGAACTATCCACAAGTCAAAGCTACTACATTCAAATATTTAGGTTTTACTAAGGCCTAATAATATATACTTAAATCTATCCAAAAACCATTTTGTATTAAATCTAAGCAAAGACATTATAGTAGTATATGCATATGTGGCACATCCACCTCATCCAATTAGAACAAAGCCCAACCACATAGTATTTTTGCACCTAGAAGCACACTTGGAGCACAACTTTCACTTCAAAGTATAGGGTGGACCAAGAAGGTGCACAAGGAAGCTGATGAGGCGTGTGTGAATTTCTAATATTAAAACAATCCTCCTTTCAATGAGGCAAAGAGCCCATGCCAAGAGTATTTGGTAACAACATTAACAATTGCATAAAAAGGGTATAAGACCCCCTTTCCAAAAGGCTTAAGCAAATAGTTGCTCTAGGATGCTATCATAGATGAAAAGACAATTTTGAAAGAACAAAAGAAGTGTTGAAAGTTATAATGCACCATTATTTTAGATGGGTGGACAAATGAAAGGGACCACACTCTCATCAACTTTTTAGTGACTTCAAAAGTTGAGATGGTTTATTTTTAGTCAATTGATGCCTCTAACAAATAAAGAATGCAAAAAACTTGAGTATGACACTAGAGGAGATTGTCTTAGAGGTGGACATAAAGAATGTGAAGCAAGTTGTCAATGGCAATGTAATGGAATACAAAGCAGCCAGGAGATTACTTCAAGAATGTGAGGTGTCCATCATTCTTTTAGACCCCTTGCACAATGCATTGCCTTGACCTTTTTTGGAGTACATAGGCTAAATTGATTAGATGAGGACAATTGTAAAAGATGCCACGAACATCACAAAATACATTTATAATCACCCTTGGGTTCTCAAATGTTACAAAGTTTACAACTAGCTTCCTTATGTTGCAAAGCATTTGTAGTTTGTTGACACTATTGAAGTAGATCTTTGTTAGTCAAGTGTCACTAGACTCAACATATTCAAAGAAAGTTGGTAGAGAGAAAACCACAAAGACAATTTTTTATAATGCCTTTGTGAAAGGAGTTGTAGAGATTGTCCAAGTAACTTCAAACTTCAATTTAAATTTCAAATTGAATCCTTTATTTTCAATTTTTTTAAAATATATATTTTAATTGTAATTTTGTAATTTTAATTTGTTTGTAAGCATCAAATCCTTTAGTGATGATTTTGTGCTTGGTGGGTAGTGACTAAAACCCAACAAATAAATTTATGAGGCCATTGAAAGGTCCAACAAGACATCTAAACTATTACAATAGAGATAGATTTTGATCTCATTTGGAAGATCATTGATCGGTTGTGGAATAATCAACTCCACTAACCCATTCATGCAATGGATTCCTACCTCAAACCCAAGTTTTCCTTCTTCGATAGATTCACAAATCTTAATGAGGAGGTTATGGAGTGCCTCTCAACATGCATTGAGAGGATGACACATAGTTAAAGTGGGGAACCTCATTATTTCAAAGTTGCAAAATTACAAGCAAGCTAGGGGGAGGCTCATTTCTTCGCCATTATCTATTCAAATGAGATCCACCCAAACACCAAGAAACAAAAATTGAAGTGCTTGCTTATATCTTACAAATTACAAATTACAAATATTATTATTGCTTACTTACAAACTTTTGAATATCTTATTTAAAAGTTCTTGATGGGAAGATTGAGGTGGAAATTCCCCTAATTTTCAAAAATTAAACTTCTAAATTTTGTCTCAACCTTGTAGCATTTCTGAATGTGAACACAACTAGAATTTGTTTGAGGCCATTCACAAGAAGTGCAATAAGTAGTCTCAACAACACCTCAATGACCTATTTTTTGTGTTATACAACCTTTCGCTTCACAAAAGAATGTGAACACATTTTCACAGGACCCTATAAACTAAGTGATATTGATCCTTATAGAAACTAGAATGCATGGGATAAAGAGACCCCCTTGTTCACAAAGGACATTATTGTTGATTTTGAGAGGTAAGCTATGGAAGGTGTAGATACAACAAAGGCAAGAGAGCTTGGATTTGATGTCATCATTATAGATGAAATCAAACATGAGGTAAAGAAAAGAGTCATTGACATTTAGTAACACGGTGGAGCCTCAACATTGTCTTCTAGGCCAAACATGGAGTTGTAGTCAAGTGTGAGGACTAGAACTTTACCCAATTTTTCATTTTAACAAGAAAGAGAAAGTTGTAAATTATTGTAATTTGTAACTTGCATGGATATGCAATTTATGATGATGGTTTCAAAGACAATTATTGTAAATTCATAAGAGTTTTCAGTTGGTTATATTCACATGATGATGCAATTTTGTACTCTATTTGTATTCAAATGTAATAGAAAACATTTCTCCAAACTTTACAAACTCATTTGATACATTTTGCACTAAATTTATGTTTTTTAAAGAATTCTTTTTAAGTTGATGAATTTTGCCAAGTCAGCAATTTTTGGTCTAACAAATCCAAGTAGAATCTGAGATATGGTTTGAAACACGGTGTTCACATATATTTTGAACCCCTTGTGTTGTCCACTCTCAACCTCATACTACAAAAGTTGGGCAAGAAAAAAGATTGGATCAAACAAGTCTATGCTAAGGCCAGTGAGATTGAAATGTTCATCACAAACCACCATATGATGTAGATCATTTTCTATCATTCTCATAATTGGAGTTGTCAAAGATGATTGAAGCAATACAATTTTTAACTTTTATGTTTCACTTTAGTATTTTATTTTTAAAAAATTTAGTATGTTTTCTTTTTAATCTTTTAAGATGACTTTTGAAGGTGTAGGAGGCACTTTCTAGCATGGTCATCAACCAAATTTAGTCTATATGGAGGCAATCCAACACCAAAAGAACAACAAATGTAAAGCAAATGATCCTACTAACACTTGATGGGATCACATGGAATATTGTCATTATTTCAACAAGCCCATCATGAGTATGATTTGTTTTATTACTGGCCATGTTTGGGAGAGGCATATGATGGCATCCACCCAATGATTGAGAAGATAAAGTCCATCATAAATGAAAAAGTACAAGATCCTCAAGAAACTTTCTAAGAGGTGCAAAACAATTGTGTTGATTGGTGGCACAAAATGACCACCCCACTAAATCTTCTTGCCTTGGCATTGACTCCAAAACATTACAATGATGAGATCCTTTCTTAGTCGACAAGGGTGCATATCCTTTCTCAGTCAACAAGGGTGCCACTATGCAATGATATAGATGTCAGCAAAGGGTATAAACAAGCACTTACTAAATTATTCCCCAATCCGCCTATGGAGGATGTAGTTACAAATAACTCCACTGACTTTGTACCCTCCCCTAGTCAAAGTGTTTCCACTTTTTGTAACAAGTATAGGCATGATGCTCACTCTTGGTGAGACCTCAATGGCCATAAATTGCCACACCTCAAAACTCTTGCGATCAAAACTTTATTGCAAGTAAGTTTCTTAATTTTTATCGAAATCTCTCTAAATTTGGATTTTGTTTTTCATTTTTGAAATTATTGTTTTCAAATTTGAAGTTTGATTTTCAATTTAATAACTCTAACTCTATCATTTTGCTTCAATAGGTTTCTAGTTTCTCTTCGACAAAGAAGAATTGGATTACATACTTATTCATCCACTCAATTAAGCACAAGCAATTGGCGTCAACTAAGGTAGGGAAGCTAGTTTACATGCATTCCACTTGTGCTTTTTTATGCACAAGCATAATGAGTACAAGGAAGGGGTGATAGAGTTGTGGGATGTATACCCAAACCAAGCTAACTTGGATGTTTTTGTTGCTACACAATCTTCACTTTTTGAGGAGTCAAGTACAAAGCATACTTTTACTACAAGTGGCAATGGAACTACTTGTGGTTCTTTTAAACTACCTACATCATCTAATGTCAATGATGATGATGATGACGATGTTGGTCTTGATGAGACCCATATGAAATTGATTACTAATTGTATTATTTTAAATTTTAAATATTTAACAACGAATATCTATTATGACATATGTGTTTGACAAATTGATATTGCATTAGTACTTTGTATTTCAAATTTGTTCTACTTAGTAGTTTTGTTTAGCGTACGCATGATATACGGTATTCTAAACTTAATTCCTATTTTTAGGCTGCAAATATGTATATATTTGTGATTTTTATATGTTTTTTGTATAGGTGTACCCAAAACATACCCAGCCTCAATTTGTCTTTCTGTCCTGGCATAACATACCCACATACATGTTCCCATCCCCTGATTCCAATTCAGCATCTTAGGTTTTCCTTATCATTGTATATATTTATAATATAACAAATAAAACAAAATGTTGAAAAGCTACAACTACAAAATGCAAAATGTAGGAAACCAATATGGCAATAAGATCTACTATTGCTACACCTCAACTTCAACTGCATCAAAATTGGAATTGGAGTCACTCCCAACATGTAATGTAGACCTTCATTTTTATACCTGAAAAAGAATGCAGTTTTTACAGCATGATTGTGAGGTGACAATTTTAAAGCATGGCATTTGACACTAGGGAAAGAAGACTCAGTTAGTGCAGACATCTATAATTCTATAAATTTTGATAACCTACAAGCAAAATAGAACAATCCACCATAAGAACAATTTCCTTGTCAGAGCAAAGCATTAGTGTTCAGAAAGTAGAAGGCAAGTGAGGGATATATCAAACTAGGAAGGAAAACCTCATTTAAACTATGTTCCACAGCCTGTAGGGACGGGGACTGGTGGACAGCAGGGGACGCGTTTCCGGGACGTTTCCTAAGGGGCAATTTTTAGGGGACGGCAACATACAAAATAAATATATATATATGATTTTTTCAAAATTTATTAATATATTAGAGAGAGAGAGAGAGGGAAAGAGAGATAGATATGTCAATAAATTAATAATTGATAACAACAATATCAATATGTAAGTAAATTGCGAGAGTAGTACTATAACAACATAAGAAATGTCATTAAAGCATTATAAAATTTATCACAGCAGTATCAAACATCAATAAAACCATGGTCTATCAATATGAAATATCCAAATGTCTCAAACATGTATCCAGAAGTCTCAAAGTTCAAACATGAAAATCAAAATATTAAATACAACAGTCTATGAAATTAAGCCTCATTTGGGCTATGAATATCCAAAGACTCAGAACTATCTAAGTCACTATCATCCTCTGGCAAGAGTGGAACTAAAAGATTTAATATTTAGTCTTTTTCAGACTTTAGCCTAAACAATTAGAACATTAAATAGTTGGTGGGCCCCGTGCGAAGGAACTAAACCTTTAAAAAATCATTTTTTAATTGTTTTCAATATATTTTGACTTGCAGCCTGCGGGGGATGGCTAGCCGTCCTTGGTACAAGGAACCGTCCCCAATCCGTCCCCGATCCGTATTGGGGACGGGGAAACGTCCCCAAAGTGAAGGAAATGTTTCCTAGCGTTTCCGATGGAATTTGCATTTTCGGGGACGGCAGGGGGACGTCCCCCCATCCCCGGGACGCCAGGGGACGGGGATAGGGGGTTTTGGGGCAGGGGACGTGTCCCCGTGTAACCTTGCATTTAAACCTATCACAACAATTTGATAGTGCATAAATAAAGATAATGAGTCATGACCAGCATAGCCATGCAGAGAATAAGTTCATGGCAGACAACATGCAAAATGTCAAATGAGTGTGTTTTGATGTTTTTTAATGTGACTGTGTTTGCTTTAGGGTTTAGGGCTTTGAAAGGGGTGTTGGGCCTTGTTGGCCTGCCCATTTTCCTTTTCTTGTTTCTCGAAAAATGCTATTTACTGTGCCATCTCCAAGACAGTTGAGGGATGTCATTGATGTCACTGGCCATCCCAGGCACAGACAGCCATCCCTGAACATTTCTGGGGGTTTGAGCACCGTTTCCAGGATGTGCCTGAGCCAATCTAAGAGACCAGGGACGGCCCAGGGCACTTCCGAAGCGTCCTTGCATTCTTTAAATGTTACGGAGATTGGGATGCCTGAAAAAGGTCCAGGGATGCATCCCATGCATCCCTGGAAAAACTGTTGTTTTTATTATTGAAAAAAAGACTAACAATATTTGGATAACCAGGTCAATTCCTTGCAACCTTCTTGACCCACCAAAAAGCCCAGATTACCCTTCTGTCCCAAAACCACTCTGCCCATCACTGGTCTGTGTTCCTATGCCAAGATCCTCCCATTGTTTATCTTCTTACAAGTGGATGCCCAAGTGATTTCTACTTGGTCTACAAGTAAAATCCAGTCAAAATTGCAGTGTAGCAGCATACATGGTCATGGAATACCCAGCAAAAAAATGCACGGTTCAACTGCCATGGAGAGAACATAAACAGATTCCAGTACCAAAGAGAAAACATTAAAAAATAGCTTTGACATTACAGTACCACGGAGTAGATTGTTTTTTCTTTCATTTGTATGTTTCTTATTAGCCCCTGCCTTAATGGGTACTAATGCATTAAGTATGCAGAATCTTTTCATTTGTTTTAACTTTTCAACCAATCCAAACATTTACAATTTCCTGGCAGGCACAACTTTATAAGTTCTAAAATTTATTGTATTTGAAAATTATCAAGGCATAAAAAATATCAGGAGGCAAAGCAGAAGATCATTTTATTTTCAGAAGCACATTTTTTTTCTTTTATGAGATATGTGTATGATTATATATTTCTTTAGGGACTCAGGGCAGTCTTTGGAAACTTTCTTCCAATATCAAGATAAGATGTGCTTGATGTTATACATATATCAGAGAAGCTTGTATGTTTAAAGGTCGTCACTTGAGTGAGGGTAAACAAGCAGATGCTTCTGCTCACATCAGAACTATCACCACTTTCTTCATTCCAATCAATTCTTTGAATGGCCCGAAAAGTCCATTTGCTAGTTCTTTCTATACTAGAACTTGTCAAAGAAAGAGGCTTTCAGACAGTGACAACAGGAAGCATAAAGCCTCAAATGTATAGTGTAACATACACTTATATTACAGATTTCTTTCATAATTGATTTGATTTTCCATTTTTAAGTTTTTGTTGCTTAGCGTCTTTGCACAACATACACTTATATTACAGATTTCTTTCATAATTGATTTGATTTTACATTTTGAAGTTTTGGTTGCTTAGCCTTTTTGCACAATACATATTTTTGTTTTTGGTTTGTTTGGAGAGGCACTCTCTTAACTTAATATAATAGATTTTATCTTCAATCTCATTTCCCTTTATGTTATTTGTGGACAAACAAACAACAATTTATTTTTTTCATAAAATGCCTGCCGTAGTTATTGTAACTGACCTAAAACTGTCAAGATGGCCCGATCTACTTGTGGCTGCTGTAAGAGTATGCTAAACATCCAGTGTAGACGCTAAGCATGACTAAGTGAAGAGTTTGTAAGTTTATCTGCTCCATAGGCGTACAGAGTCTCATACTGAAACATGAAAATCTGGAAACAGTGAGAGAAGTCTTGATGTCATTACGTGGGTTTTTTATCCGAAAATGGATTTTTATGGCGGTTAAATTGACCTAGCCGTTCAAAACATCTGCCTTGGTTAATCTGAAACTTCTTACTTTCAAACCCTAGCCTTCTGAAATGTTTTTGTTCTATGTTTATTCCGGATTTTTGCCGATTTATGGGGCCACACCAAACAGCTTGTGCCATAATAATGACCGACACAGCTACTCCAGTAGACATAACAGTCCTGAGACTCAAGCTCAGGCCATCAGAAGAAAGACTAATTATTCAGAAATTCAGCAGATAGAGAAGAAATACTTACCAACAAAATATGTATCGGCTATGAAAAAAATAGTATTTGGCTCTCCGTCATAAAACGTGTCCCCATAATCTCTGATCCTCTAGCGCATTTTAGTGGTTAGACAATTCTGATCATCAAAATCTTGGGAACCGAAGTAAGACTGGATTGACACCCGTCATCATCGGCAGTACATTCTACATGTCGTTGAAAGCCCCTACATTGGTAACATTTAACCTTGATTTTCAATGTGCCCTTTTGGAGATGGCAGATCTCAGAATTTGATTTCAATTCTTTGGAGCAAGATTTCTGTTGGAGTGTTTCCATTCAAAATTTTAATTACGAGAAAATAATAATTTGAAATCTTTTGGCAGGTACTAATTAAGAATTGAAAGTAAGCTGTGGGAAGAATGGACTGCAGCAACAATTGCATATTATCAAAAATGTCCGTTGGTTCCACAAATTTTAAGCATTTGCTTTCAATTTTTTTTTTTTTTAACTGTACAAAATTATTAATACTATTAATATAAATTTATGATTACTACAAAATAAGTAGAAAAATTAAATATTTATGGGGCCATTAGCTCCACAAATAATTCTTAAATAAGTTGAATAGTGGCTTTTAATCAAAATAAACCAAGCAGTCACATGGTGACCTACCCTAAATGGCTCCAACATCATTCGTTACAAGTTTTGCATCGATACTATCTTTCAATAAATATATTCTTTTAGAGGGAAGACTATTTTGAACTAACCCTATGGTCTCATCAAACGAAAGCTATGCTCCTTAGTAACCTACCATCTAACATGCCTAAGACATATCATAGCATCATTGTATGTTCTACATGATTTGTACTCTCCATCATGAAACAACTCTAGTAGAGTCCATTTATTATGAAACGGTGAGCTTAAAAAAAAATCACTTAGGCATTTCCTTAGTATGTAGCATCTCCATTAGTATTGAAATTATCATGTGGTTAGTGTTCATGTTGATCGAAATTTTCATGTGATCAATTAGAGGAAAAAAGAAAATACATCGACACATTGTGAACAAAAATGTCAAAGAATTTTTAACAATACAATTTGTTATAGTGGCGGAAACCATTGCATTCATTGTTCATCATTGTTGAGTTCACTACATAAGAAAGTTTGAGTTGTAAATGCCATCACCCTATGCATGTAGGGTATATTTGTTATTCAATAACGAGCTTCACAATGAATTTGCTTTCACATTTAACTAGGGTTTTAATGTTGGGTTTTTGCAAGTGTGATTCTAAATACGTTGAGGCATTTTGAACAAAGTATCATCAAGGCATTTTCAACAATACCATTTATTATAACCACACCCATTACATTCATCATTTTTAGTCAGGCATTGCAAATGTCATTGCACAAGAACTTGAAATTGTTGGTGTGAAAGGGGTGTTTTACCTAGCTAGTTCATCACCTAGGTCTCATTCACACTTGTTACTTAATTCTACTTAGGTTACACATAAGATAGTTATCACTTTATGTCTCAAGTCATAAGATTAAGACACATGCCATAATCTTATGTGATCATATGTTCGCCTTGGCCTATATAACCAAGGGGTTCTCTTTGTAATCTCATTCAATCAATCCATTATCATTATATATTTGCATCCTTTAATATAATATAATTATTCTCCCATAGTTGATCTCTCTTGTGCTTTCATAGAAGTTCCTAGATCTTGGTTGGCTACAATTTTCAACCAAATATTACATGGTATAGAGCATTTTATACTCTACACCAACTCTTACATATTATCAAACCTTCTGGGGTAGCTTCTTGTTAGTCTTATTGAAAGATCCAGGTTGCAAATCTTGGTAGATCTTGAAAAGTTGAGTATGATCTTCTCTTGTATTGGATGATGATCTAGAGAATAAAAAATAATAAAAATATCATATTGGGGGGTTTCCTCTTTGTAGCTTTATATTGCATGTTTATTTTGGAGCTTGTTGGTGCAAATTTGAGCTCACCATTGAGTTCAAAGTGTTAGAGAAAGTTTATCTTTTTATTTTGTTCAAATCAAACATCTAAGGCCAGACCTACGAGGGTTTCAAGCTAGGAGGTGATTACCATATCCATAAAATAGCTACAATTTTGGAGCATTTTGGGCCAAAATAGACCCTACCATCACATCCAAAAGGTCAAAGAACTTTAAGATCAATTGTCAATTCATCAAATTAGAGCACTTTTTCTAGGGCCCTTAGAAAAATTGTGTACTTATTGATGATACAGTTGCTCATATGCCCTCAACATCATAATTGCTTATCTAGATCAACTGGAAGAATGATACTATCAACAAAATTAAAAAATATTTTATTCTTTTTATATTTTTCAAAAATAAAAAAATAAAATAATGCACAAGGTACACTTGCACAGGTACCTACTTAGCAATGTACCCATAGGTACCAGGTAGCCTAACGGAGGCCACATGGTGTAGCCCCCTCCCACCACTTGCCAATTTGTAGGCCCCAATACCTAGCAGCTCAAAAAAAATTCCCATCAAAAAATATTTTGATAGAATACTCAAATATTTGCCACAAAAAATATTTTCCAACTTGTGCCAAAGAATCTAATGGTTGTCAACCACTGGTGGCATATATTCCAAATTTTGTGGAACATATCAACACCCAACAAGTGAAGGGCATATTTTGGTGTAAGGAATATTTTGACTAACAAATAGAATATTCCATATTGTCATCAGTAGGTGCCGCCCTCCAACTTGCCCCCTCTTTAATGCGGTTTTTCTTTTGGAAGTCAATATGTAAATGGCCATAAACCAGTCATTCAACCTCCTTTTTGCAAGAAATTATTTTTTATTTGGGGAAGAATTTTGTGATCTTCATAATGGTGTAATATTTTTTTGATTTTAGTGCCTGATTTTTTTTAAAATTGTAAATTCTCATAGATGTTGAAAAGTTCTCATTTTGGGAACTTCTAGGGCTTTATTCTTGCTCCTATGGTAACATTTTTTAGTACTTTTCTAAAGTGCATAATTTTGTGTACTTTGTAGTGGTTTGATCAAATTAGTCTTATTTTGTCTAAAAATTACTTTGATTATGTGGGAAAATTTGACATTTGTAAGCATTAAGATCAAGTCCACTTCATTGTTTGTGGCAAGTGGCATTTATAATCACACTGAACATAAAATGCCAAGATCATACATTGTTGGGTTGATTAGTGATTGAGTAGTTGGGGGGGTGGGGGTGTAATAATCTCAAATTGAACTCCTAACTCCATATAATTATGCTTCATGGAGAAAATCAATATGAAAATATCTCATGGGAAAGGGTTATCTAGGATATCTAAAATAAACCATTTATGAGCCTATTGATGCTAGAGATAAGGCAAGATGGGAGATCAATCATGAGAAAAACACTTGGATGCATATGTTCATTACTCTCTTTTGATTTAAAATTTCATGTGATTCATGCAAAACTCCTAAGGAGGCTTGGGAGACATTTGAAAAATTGTACATAGTTAAATTGATAAGATTAGGGGATATTAGATTAACAACGATTTGATGAATCTTGATCCTAAAGATTCTGATCACATCCAAGACTATATCTCCAAGATTAAGAAACTAAGAACACAACTAAAAGATTACAATATTGATAAGAAGGATTTATAATTGATTCTAAACATGATCCAAGCTTGGTACTAAGTATTTCATGTTTGTTTATGGCTTTCATACCCATCGTCTTTCTATGGGACCAACATATGTTGATTCTAAATTCACTACTGAATTTGACTCCATTTTCCGACGAATGTTCGTAGGTCGTTCGACAAACATTTGTCAGACAATCGACGAATTGACGAAAAAAAATTCGTCACTATGTTTTCGTCGAAATTCTGATGACGAATTAAACGTTGAAATAACGATGCAAACTCGTCGGTTGTCGGCATCATAAAATGACTCAAATGTTCGTCGGAATATCGACGAAAACTTTGTGTATCCACCGACAAATTACAACCAAAATGCAATTGCAATGGCTCTTCTAAAGCGTCAAAACAACACCAAAAGTTCGGCGCCATTTCGACAAAATGGGCAAGGAGTTACGACGAAGCCTTCGTCGCAGCTATAGCAACTTCGTTGAACCTTTTTGGTGATTCGTCAATGGCCTTCGTCGAAATTGCGACGAAACAATGCAATTTTTTTAAAAAATGTATTCGTTGAAATGTACCATCATGGAGACTCTTGGCGATGACCACCGAAGCCAACCCATCGGTGAGAGATCAATCATCGGCATATGATAGAAAACTCACTCTGATAGTCCATGTCTTGCCGATGACTTTCGTCGGCAAGATAGATCCAATGTCACACCGATCTAACCTCTTCAGGAGTTTTGAACACTGTTGGTTATCAACAAGACATTCTAAGGGTCTCACCAATTAAACAAGTGTCTAAGAGCAAGTAAACAAATGGAACCTATTAATTTTCTTATTTTGGGGTTCTTTAAATCATAGAATAGATACCATCTTCTTGTGTATAATGTACTTATATTTAGATTTGAATTCGAGACCAATTGTCATTGCACATTCCATTTTACTTGCACAGAGTATTCTATAAGCAATATATTGATAATGCCAAATGATTTATGGTGTTGTACAACTCTACCTATCATCACAGTTTGTTGTTCCCCCTAGAGAATCCTGCAAAGACAAGTTTACAATACTAAGTCAAATAATATGAAATTGACTTACTTCCATACAAATTAAATGATTATTCTCACAATGGCAATTGTCTAATTACAACAACAATTCCATGAAAGGTTATCCATGCTTCATAAGAGATGACTGATCATACATACAGACTGCAAGATGCATAGAAAAGCATTACACTTGAGAACAACCAAGGGTTAACAAGGGAAGGAGTTAAGAAACGTCTGGATTGAAGAGAAAATGTGTAGGGAAAATGTTGAGTAGTGTCAAGAGAACAGAGCTTGTAGAACATATTCTTGACCTAATCAAGCTCTTGAACAACTTAAACAAAATTAAAATACTAACACATACATGAGACATGTAATGAACTTCCAATATCTATTATCTTTTTCATTAATGCAGAGGTAGGTAAAGGAGAAATAATTATAATTGTAACACTATTCATAGTCCAGTAAATTATGTTTGTAATTTGTGTTCAATGGACCTCAGTTTTATCATTATACTACCCATCTAATACCATATTTTAATCCAGGGTTCAACTATCTCAAATCTAAAGAAGCACCTTCAATTAACCATTTAAAGTACTATAAAATAAGGTAAGACTTTTACTTGAGAAAGATTGGGTACACTTGTAGGATTAAAGTTCTCGCAATCATCAAGATTTATTGGCACACAGACACAACCTACAACATATGAAGTAATGGATGACTACAAGTTAGTGAAATGGTCCTTAATATGTGAGTGGTTTGCAAATTGATTGGTAGAAAATAAGGTTACAAATAGATCTACATGAAAATTATGAGGACAATCTACTATAATCATCAAAATAGATGAAAAGTGCAAAGGAAAGAGCCGAGCTACATCTCTAGAGCCTAAAAACACATGCAAGAAACATAAAAAAGAACAAAACCAGCTTTTGATGAATACAAAATGGTGCCTCTCAGCAAGTGATTCATATTCTTTCACACCCCAAGACATTAAGAAGATTTTAGTCTTCCTCTGAAATTAACTACTTACTGCAATAAACCCGAAAACCAATATTATATACTCCATGTCTAGCGAGGGTAGGTATAAGAGAAAAAAAATTCTTCAATGCAATGCCAAAAATATCAATGTGTGTGTAGGTTTGTATTACTCAAAATATCAATTTCACTGCCTAAGGAAAAATACCAAAGTGATGTTTTAAATTTCAATCTTCACATAGGCTCCCTTATTGCTACACATGCATATACAAGCATTATTCGAGCTCTAAACTATTCAAATATTAAGGATTTAATTAGCTATAAGATGGAAACTTGTTGTTTAGACATAATCCATCATCTTTTACATATCTTTATTGACTCCTAGCGCTTCAAATAAATTTGTGTAAATGAGACAAAAATGTGAATCTTTTATGACAAAGAAAATTCTTAAAAGGAGGGGGGAGAGAGCAAAGGGTAAGGGGCAAGAGAATGCTTGAATGTATAGCAAAGTATAACATTTTGATCATTATAACAATGAAACTAATCTTAAGTTTGAAGCATTAATATCATTTACAACATTTATGATCAAGAATGAATGTAAGTAGAGAAACTTTTGCATACCTGCAAATGGTACAAAAATTTCATGGTTAAGTGGAAGCCTCCCATCAAAAACAAGATCCAAATATCCGTGTATCTATCTCAATCGAGCCTCTAAACCCTTCAGAGCATTAATTTTTCCACTAACCTGTTATGCACAAAAGTCAAATTTTAGAGTTATGTCACCACTAAAAATAGAAGAAATAGAGCTTTGAAACCAAATCCACACACAACACAATGTGGTATTCATACAAATCCATACAAAAAAACTAAACTGATAACATTGCAATGGAAACAACTTCAAATTATGATGCAGAGCATGGATTCAGGGTATAAAGAATTATTTTTTTGCCACCATAGTGAAAAGTTAGCACTTTCTTTCATCTTTGCATATTAGTTTGATGCTTCAAAGGATGCATTTCTTATATTGAAAAGTGCATTACCTTATTGAGCTTCTCTTTTTTTCAAGAATACTTTAATATTCTCTACTTAATAGGGCCAACCATGTGACAGTGGAAGCTCATTTGGCCCCTCCCCCCCCTCACATCACTCTCAATTCCCCATACCCAATCATATAACATTAATCATTCATTCATCCATTAATAACATGTAACATTCATTCATTCATTCATCCATTAATAACATATAACATTCATTCATTAACATATTCACATTCATTCATTAACATGTAATATTTATTCTTTCAGTTTTTACATATTATCAAAAATATGGTTGTCATGATATGATTACAATCACTTTTTTTTGTTTCTTTTTTAAAGCTAAAAAAATCTGAAGTGGAGTATCATTTTCTAAATCATTTGTCCCCCCTTTAGTTGTTATGCCCTTTGCTCATGATCTTAATGTACGCCTAGTCGTCTGCTCACGACATGGACACCGCTGCAAGGGGGGTCTGCTGCAATAACAAAGAAATGTTAAACTGATATGTTTTATTATTATTGTTACAAGTATTTCATTAATTAAAAGAACATTAGAGTGGTTCTCTTTACCTGATGGGTTCACATCATGTTCCTAAACCTTCTTTGTTAGACTCATGCTCAACATGTTGAACACCCCCTAACCTCGGAGCATGGAGTTGGAAACACCTAAAGGTTACATTAATTAATATACCAATTGAAATTAAATATAGTTTAAAAGAACATGAGAGTGGTCCCTCTTTAATTCGATGGAGCCACATCATGTTTTGATCTTCTCTTAGCCCGATGCTCAACACGCTGATCATTTCACATGCCCCCAAAGTTGAAAACACCTAAAGGTTACATTTAATTAATACACCAATTGAAATTCAACATGTTTAAAGAACTTCTTTAGGAGTGGTTCTCTTTACCTGATGGGGCCACATCATGTTCCTGATATTCTCTAGCCTGATCATGCTCAACATGTTGATCACACTCTACATGCTCTAAAGTATTGGGATGCACACCATGACCTTCATCTGCAGGTTGTGTTGCACCCTCACCAAGCTGCATTCCAATGTCATGTGCATTATTATCATTGCTTGAATGTTTAAAATGAATAGGCATGTAATTACTTTATGGTGGAAATTAATATTGAATAGATTGCACAAGTATTCAATTTTAAATAAACTTTATTGAGTTTATTTACCTGCATGTCGGATGCAGTGGAAGATTGTGTTTTCCCAGTCAAGTCTCTTAGGCATTCAGCCACAACTCCATTGCCTTGCTGGAAGGCAATCTTTAGGCCATCTTCTATGGGAACTCTGTTGAATTCATAGCCCTACTTTTTTGCATAAGATCATGAATTTTGCTTCTATGGTGTGATAAAACCAAAATTGTTTTCAATTTATTATTTGGATACAATATTTCATCTATTGATACTTACAATTCGTGTGGCTAATTTCATATAACCACCAGAGCCAAGTTTGTGTTGCCCGTGTTTTTCTAGTCTTTCCTTTGTTGCCTTCAATGTGTCGGGCAGCCTATGAAATTTTTGAAATATGTTAGATTATGTAAAAAGAAAGAGTAATCAGTATATAATTACATTGTTGATAGTATCACATACCTTCCTTGGCCTAGTGGTGTCTTTCCTTTTTTCTTTTCAGCCTTCTCCTTTCCATCTGACACCAGGTCCTTCCACTCTCCTAATCATGGGACACTGTGACTTTTGTTCTTTCCTTAAATGTGGCCCTCGTGATTGGTCCCCACATAAATTTTAAATAGGTACCCATCTTTCTTAAGGACCTTAGTTCAATTGAATGTTTTATCACCAAATAATGCAACTAAACGGTTAATGAGCTCATCTTTTAAATATTCATTTTGGGCATTCCACTATGTATGTATGGTGGGCCCGAAGAGCTCCAATGTAATATCACTTAGATGTTTATAAAAAACATCATTTCTTACAAAATGATCATGGGATCAATAGTCTAAAAAGAGCGATCAATAAGTAAATTTCAATTGGATTATATAGAATAATAATTAAAACATTTTAAAGTACCTGGGACCTTCTCTATCTTTATGGGAATGAAATCCTCGGTCACCACAAATGTGACTAGCAATGTTCTCGTACTAGTAATATGGGAAGATCGAGGAAATGCTACTAAAATATCACTAGTACTAGTGGCCTCTGCATCCCCAGGTACATTCCATATGTTCTAGCATGTGTTCCCACTGTGAGGGTGCACTAATGGATGCCTATATTGGTATGTGTTGCTGTACCTTGTGACTCCACAATATAGGCATGGATGATGGGGTCAGATGATGTGATGTATGCGTAGGAAGATTAGGATGGACACTTGTACCAACCCCTACTCCTCGGGTAGCACTTGCAGTACCCTGATCATGGCCAGGAGCATCATGAGGACACAAAAAATTATGTAAAAACAACACATATTTTAGTTCATGACATAAAATAGTACAAAATATAAAACCATGAATGAACTTATGTTATAATTAAAGACCTCATGACATCTTACTTGCAAGTTTTGTGATCTCTCAGTCAATATTTTAACCCTCTCTCTTATCTCATCTGTTTGAGGCACTATGAATAGCAACTTAAGGATTTCTTCATTGCATTTTTTTTGGTCTCCTTATCATATCGAGAGGGTTTGTTGAATAAGCAATGTCATCATCACATAATATCAATTACACCTCCTATGGATGCTCTCGCTTCATTGTCGGGTGCCTTTTCCCAATCACCGACCGCAACAAGAATATTAAAAAAATTAATAAAATTAACCCAATAAACTTATGAAAACAACATAATAATAAAATATTTTGCTCTCAGATCTAATTTTGTAATAATTACAATGAGGTAAACCCTCACGTAGGAGCAAGCTCCCCGAAGATACATCAGCGATCTACGCCCTGGCTAGAGCCTTTGTAACGATCAATGTCCCGCCATGGCAAAAATTAAATATAAAGATTACTGAAATGAAAACCAATAGACTTTACTTAAAAAATATAAGAATAAAAATGGTATATTGGAGTCATTAATTGAGGTTGGGTAAAATGGTACATGAAGCGCACTCACCCCATAGTAATCGGTGGTTTTGTAACTGTTTATCCAAACTGTAACGACAGCAACTCCTTCCCAGCCATTTATCTTTTATTGCACATAATGGTCATTACGGGCTCACAAATTTCAAATATGCAATTGGGTTGCTTATTTGTTGACCCAAGTCATGTATTGTTTATAAACCCTGCAATATTCCCTAATGCTTTTGGCCTTTTGTCAATGCACATAGCCACTCCTTTATTTTGATCCTTATCTTTTAGTTGTATATAATTTGTTGACAGTGCATACCTACGCATACTTCGTGTATATCGAACCGGTTGCATCCAATCTTTGTAACTGTAACAGGGTCTAACATACTCCATCAATTTAGTAACTTTTTCGTAACAGACCTTTATGCCGTCCATTCAAAATATGCCCAAACCATGTAATGACAATGGTGTTATGCGATATATCCTCTTGTTGACACAAAAATCAGTGTTTATTGGAGGAAGTTCCTTGGGTACCCATTGTTTCCATAGATGTCTTTACCTCAAGGGCACCTCGACGTCGCCTATGCTCTCATCATCATAAGAACATGACCCCCCTTCAACAAGAAAAAATTCCATGCGTTTACAAATTTTTTTTCTAATCTTTTGACCTCTAGTTGATCTCCCTCTTTTAGACATACTACATGTCTCGCTTTCCTCTTCTCTTCCTGAATTTCCCTCGCTCGAGGAAGAAAAATCTGAAAATACCTATTTGGTGGTACCTGCACTCGTAAGGATGTTGGATGAAGTTCTTTCATGGTGATGTGATCCCAAGGTGACATTATGATTAATCTATGATTTCATCGCTAGAATTTCACAGGTTATAAGGTAATCAAGTCTTGATAGATTGCAAGTTATTGTTACCGCCGGCCCAAAATGTGTGTGTCCATCAATTACAAATCAAATCACTTTAAAGTTTTAACTCCCAAACTTGTAACAACTCAAGCAAATGTGACTATGGTCCACCAAGCCATAATAAACTAAGGCCCCCAAATGCATTCCCCTCTAATTGTAATCAGTTGATTCTTTGCTCTTCTATTCAAGTAAATAAACTTGAAGGGAAACACCACCAAGTGGTTTATTGGACACCTACATGACTAAAAATAGTAAAAATTACATTTAATTTCCATATACCTAAGGGTTAACTGGGGAGGGAGTGTGTGTACTCAGGCTTGGTTAAGCCATCGTAAGTTTATGTTTGGCATTTTTAAGTCATCTCTTTAAATCTTCCTATGTCTAATTGCTGTGAGACTTTGGTGCATGTTTTAAGGTAGGATGATTGATGAAAGAGCCCAAAGAGCCTTTCTCCATGGTATCTAGGTACATGCTTGACCGGTCTTCTCTTATACGGTTGGACATGATTTAAAGATCTTAGCTAGGAATTATTCATTTAACCTAAGGTTTTCTCATAATGCCATCATTGGAAAAGTATGATCAAATTCTTCTATTATGAAGAATTGGTCTATGTGCCTCTAGTAATCACTATAATGTTTGTAAGGATAAAATGACTAATGTTTAAGGGTTGTGTGTGGAGGAGGTTATCACTACCAAGAAGGGAGGAGACCTTTCCTTGTGATGGAACTTCAAAAATTTTCTCTTTGTGTTCCATTTTTATCTTGCCTTATGTCTCAGGTCATCTATGGTGTTTGGGAAAAGCCCAAGGTTGGGGTTTTACCTTTGTCATATGTAAAACCTAGTGTTTATCTTAACATGTAAGGTTGGGATCTTTTGGAGCGTTACTTTTGGAATATCACAAAGTAGGTCCAATTGGTACGTGTGCTTTATGGCTCGATGCTTGTTTGCTCCTCCTTTTTCTATAAGAAGGATTTCAAGGCCAGAAGTACGGGTTAGCAAGTTAGATATTTTTGGTGGAGTCTAGATGAAGTTGCAGAGCAAATTGTAAAGTCTGATGGTTTTAGGGAAAATGCAATTTAGGTTTTGAGTCATTCTGTAGTAGGTTTTGAATTCATGGGGATTTGATGTTTTATGACAGTACTGGCATTTGAATTGATATGATTAATTCAAAATCATGTCTCTCCATTGTACAAGCATATCTGAATTTTGAATAAAATGATCAAAGGTTGTTTTGTTCATCTCACTGTTGTGGTGTGGTGTATGATTCTTGTTTTAACTTTTAATTCAGGGAGTGGTCAAAATGCTTGAATGGGATTGTAGGTGGATATGTTTTGTATAGTTGATATAGTATTGGGTTAGAGCCATATTGATGAGATTGTAAACAATGTTATCAAGGATCTTATATGTTAATATTGTTAAATCTGTCATAAACCCTTAGATGCTTATAAATTTGACTCCTCCAATGGATATATGGCACTGATCTAAGTTGTACTTATTCGTATGGTTCAGTATTTGTTTGCCTTTACCTAGAGCTTTCTACAAATTGCAAATCAATGACTATCTTATACTGTGAAATGTTGTTGTAGTTATCTAATGCTCCAAATAGTTGATATTATTGATAAACAACCAATACTATTCGGTATTATCCTATTATGTTGAGCTATTAAATGAGATTATCTGTTGTTGTTAATGTTGTTTATGATGATGGTGCAGAGGTTGTAACATTAAAGGGATCACCCTCTTTCTGGGTCTTCTGAGCCCAAAGTGTAGGAGTCTTTAAAATCCTCATTCCCAAGTCCCTTCAAAGGCGCCCTTTATTGGAGTGTAGCAATTCCATAGGTAGATTGAAAGATCTGACACATACCGTAAAACAACCAACACCTTGCATATGTTTGTGGTGGAGGTATTAAAGAAGAATTGTATGCCTCTATTTCCATTCATTAGATCTACCTTAGCCTAGCATATACTTGG
>VDFB02023559.1:0-42011 GCA_007258455.2 Sequoia sempervirens
CAAACTCCTCACAAAGTTGCATTTATATAGGACTGATATGACAGACCAGCGACTGAAATGAAGCAACCAACAACTGCATAACTCAACTGAATGCATATATCTAACTCATAACTCAGTCAAATGACGAGATATCAAATGCAAAATGCTCTAAGGATGATGGCGCCCAAGTTAAGACACTGAAACCTTCCCAAAATGCCTTTATTTATTTTTGCACGAAAACCAAAGCTCCTCACAAATGGTATGGCCTACAGCAAGGGCATTTTTGCTTGGAAAAATCCAAATCTACATCAAAAAATCCACAACTTTGCAAGAATGGTCGCCCCACATAGAGAAAAGGATTTATGCAATGCCTAGGACAATAATATTTTTATTTCATGAGATATGAGTGTTGGCGTTTAAATTCGCACCTCTGGAATGCGTATTTGAAACGGACAGCTATGCACAGATAAACTGCTCTTCAAATTAGGAGGGAAGCTCCCTCTTGCTGATGGTATTCAAGAAAGTAAACTAAAACTAAGTTGCCTATCTTTTTGATCAGCTAGAGCACAAGGTTTATAAAACACAAACGCCGCAGCTGAGATTTTCTGATTTAAGAACTTCAACTATGACTAACTTAAACTAAAGACGTTTCTAACTTCTCAAGTAATAAGTAGAGCAAGAGAAACTAGAAATGAACAAGGTAGATTTTTTGACAAAATACTTCAATAATCTCTCTCTCAACAAACACCTACACACTTCACTGTAAGTTGGAATCAAGATCATAAAAGTAAAACACAAATAACGAAAGTTTGAGATTTTATATCAAGGCAAAGGAGGCTCATGATTTTATTACTCGAACTTTTGGAACAAAACTCACTTCTAACATGCCTGGAATAAGAAATTGCAGCTAAAGAGGCTTGCAATCTTATTCTTACACAATAGAAACAACAATCACACTAACTCCTTATTGGCTAAAGAGGCTCAACAATTTGCTATCACAACACAATTGAACGGCACTTGAATAACAAATAGAAGGCAAAATAGGCTCAGCGTTTTGTTATCACTAGCATGGTTAAAGAAACTAATGAGCAAAGGCTCTTATTTATAGACAAGCAGAGGAGTAGGGAACCCTAAAATCTCCTTGCTTTCACAATCTAGAGCTTGCTCAGCAAGCAAGCTTTATTACTAAATCTAGAAAGAAGATAACAACTAACACCTAAGAAAGCAAGAAAAGCGGGAAACGCCAACTATTACATTTATCTTCTTTATCTTCTTCAAAGAATGGATAAGAATCATTCCAAGAATAGAAAGAAAGCAGAAAGAAAGCTTCTAGATGAAAGCCGCTTTAAATCTCAATCATATCTGCTAAAAAGCTGGAAACTGGGTCCTGGGTAGGTGCATTGATACTGTCTTAAGGCAATATTTTGATTCTCCAAGATCTCCTCGTCTTCTGTGATCAAACTTAGAGAATCCTTCACTTTTTTGGCTGCTTTATGAGTTATGTACTTGAAAAACATCGTTGCCCGAAAAGATGACTCACTAATTGATAACTTGGCGGCTCTGCAACTTTATACTTCTGACACTTCTCTTGATTTCCAACAGAAGAGTATTGCACAACTCTTTTTTCATACCTTTCATTTTTCTCATATCACACCTCCTTGTGTTCTTCAGCTGAGATGATGAAGTTTTGACATAGTGCTGATTTGGTCTAAAACTCGAGGGGAGTGTACTCCATATTGAAAACCTTGAAGAATGACTGTAAACTTGCCTATGTTCAGACAAGCTTTGAGCAACTTTCTATTTTTAGAATGCTAGTTTTTCAGCCTCAAACGGACAAATTTTGGAAATTTTTCTGAGATATGGGTTTTGCTCAGAATTTTGTTGCAATACAACCCAGATCGTCTGTTTTTGAAAATCTTGAATTTTGACTGAAAAAGCAGCAAACCCTAATTTCTTCAAATTTTCACTGAAAAAGCTGGCACCTGGGTTTTGTTCAGAATACAATTAGAAATGGACCCAGTTGATCAGATTTGAAGAACACTGATGGGAGATCGAAAAAGCAGCCAACCCTAGAATTTGAAATTTTCATGAAAAAGCTGTGATATGGGTTTTCTTCAGAAGATTGTTTTGAGATGACCCAGATGATCAAAATTTGCAACTCTGAGGATTTCACCAATATGCAAGATAAAAGCACTCGCTGCAACTTGATGAAGTTCTTGAAAGATTCTTTAGAAGAACGAGTTGAGCAGACCCAGAAGGCTGAAAATTGAAATCTTTGATCTTCTCCTTCAAAAATTTGATCTTCTGGATGAAAAAGCATGAAAAAGCAAGGTCTTATGTTGCTGGTCTGAAAATTATTCATGAAAAATCAGCAACCTTGAGCTCTTGGATCTTGAAATAAAACTTCAAATTTGCTGCTCTATTCTTCTCCTCTTTGGATGCCACCTGCAAAAATGATGAAAACTTACTGGAAGAGATGTCTTAAATAGATTTAGGGCTTGAAATAGCTTTGCTTTCTTTTGTTTTTATCTTCAAAACCCTAAAATTGGCTTGTTCAATGAACTTGGACATTCCCTTCCTCTTGCCATTTTGAATCTTTTGAAAACTTTGAAAATTTCACTAAGGCATTGTAAGTTGGGTGCCCTTCTTGACTAGAGGCGCCTACTTCATTTAGACTAAACCACTTTTCTGAGTTTTTCAACTTTTCTTCCATTTTGACCCCTGGATTGACCTTGATCTTTGGATGTTCAGATGATCCGATGGAGGAGCTGAATAATTCATCGCGAAGCTCGACTGATTCTAAGAAAATCACCTTGGCTAAAAACTTCGTTTCGACCTTCAAATTCATGGGAGTCCATTTCCTCCAGGGGCTCCGAACTTTCACAGTGTTAGCCATTTTTATGATTTTCAAGTTCTTCCTTTTCCCTTTAATCTTCTGATGAAATCCTGATTCCGGGAGCTACGCTGATCCGATCGACTGACTGTCAACTCCATTGGATAGCTCGACTGAAACTGACGAAGTGATCTTAGAAGTTGTATCTGCAAATTCTAACATCTCAGGGCTCAAAATCTTGGGCGCCCTTTCTCTCCAGGGGCGCCCATCTTAAGCAGACTTAGCCAATTTTTTGATTTCTTCATCCTTTCACTTCTACAGATGATCTCACTTGATCTGGTGATCCGGAGCTCGGATTGACTGACGGCTGGGCTTGTCGCGAAGCTGAGGAGATTTTGAGAGGGGTCTTCTGGGGATCTCTTTGCCAAAAAGTTGAATTTGAGGCACCAAAAGCTTGGGCGCCCCTGGCAAGCTGGGGCGCCCAACTTCACCAGAGTTAGCTATTTTTGGTTTTTTCTTCTTTGCTTTCAACTTTGGCTCTGTTAGATCTTTTGTTCCGGCTGCTGCATCTGGTGACTGCCAACTCAGATTGACGTGCTCGTGATCTCGTTGAAAAGCTTGATCTGTTCTGGAGAAGTCATGCTGGAAGCTGCACTGGCAAATTCATCTGTTTAGACCTCCAAAAGCTTGGGCGCCTTTCTCCTTCAGGGGCGCCCATTTGCTCCAGACTTAGAAACTTTTCAAACATCTTCATGATTTTCATTCTGTCTTCTATTTGGAACTTCTTCGTTTGGTATCCCGAGATCAGTTGATTGGGAATCCGTTGGTACCTTTGGCGGACTTATTCGCGAAGGCTGAGAGGGATTCTGAATAACTTTGGTGAGCTCAAACCCTAATTCCATCATATGGTGCCCCTAAAAGATGGGCACCTATTCTCTCTGGGGGACCCATGACAAGCGGACTTAGTCAGGAGGATTTCACCTTCCTTCTTCGTTCACAACATGCATGTTTTCAAATGAACTTTTCATCTTTTTGTTTGATGCTTGATCATTGAATCGACTGGCGGCCGGTGACCTCATTGTTGACTTTGGGCTCTAGATATGTAGAAAAAGCGAAGGGAATAGACCCACTTACTAAGTGGCCAGTTATTTTGAGATTTTGGTTGCACCACGACTAATATAGGTATTTAGGCCAATCAAAATCAGTTTGAACCCTATCATACCGACTTTCTATTTTTAGAAAGTTTTGCCAGTATCCGTTTCAAAAGAAACCTAGAAAAACCCAAAAAAAGTTACTATTTTTAGAAAATTTCTAAAAATAGCAATTTTCCTAAAAAGTAGGGATGAAAAGCTGAGATCTGGGTTTTGTAGATTAAGTACTTGAAGCGGACCAGTTATCGATTTGAAAATTTTGTGTTTTACCCCTCATGCAAGACATACACACCCAAATTTTGACCTTTTTGACAAATTTGACAAGACGTTTACTCATTTCTTCAAAATGTATAAGTGTAACAAAAATTTAAATTTTGGGGTATATGATAGCTTAATTCTTACAATCGGTACATGATATTCAGCTTAACTCCGAGAGAAATGACTAAAATGCGAAGCCCGAACTAAAGATGCACATGAGGCTCAAATACAATGCTGAATAACTCACTACAATCTACCTCTCAACCAGTTGCTATCTTTCAAGCAAGAAGATGAGCCAAGCTAGGAGGTGTGCTTTCCTCAAAGCAAATCACATCCACCATTTGGCTGAAAATATGAGATGTCCAAATGAAGAGTCTCCTTTTATAAGCTTTGGTAGGCATCTCCCGGAAGTCTTGTAATGTACCTTTTTCGGTGATCTTGTTTGTAGTGTTAGCCTATTTCTTGGACCCTTGTGGGCTAAAGCTGGATTGGTTAGAGGTCAGGTGGTACCTTCCTAGAGTTGGTGAATTTCAGAACTACGAGATACATTGGATAAATCTCATTCGGGCCTTAAGCCCGATGGGGAGTTTCAGCAGCCTAGCAACCTTCAGATTAAGTGAAATTGTGAGGGAGATAGGCTTACTTAAGTGATTTAAGTTATATTTTTAACTTAAAGTCTTTTTATAAAGTCAAATTGACTTTATAATTCTTATATCACTTAAATAAAGTCTAAAGTGAATATTTTAAGTTATATCTTTTAATCACTTAAAGGAGGCGCCAAAAATCAAAGTCTAGACTATGGAAAGTGACTTAAGTTTATTTCCATAAATTTAAATAATCTAAAACCCTAAAATGTACGGCCTCCTTGTGTTTTCACCTCCTTTGCTATATAAGGGATTTGGGCAATGAGAAACTCATCTTTTTGAATATTTCAACTTTGCCTTGGAGGTTTTTTCCTTGCTTTCATCCTGTGATCAGGTTTGCAGCAAATCCACCCGGTGGAGAGCAGAAATCTCTCTCTTTTAGTGTGAGCACTTGTGGCAGAGGTACATGAGATCAAGGCGAATTAGTGCAGATTTAGAAGGCTTCCATTTCCAGTTCTATGATGCTTCAGCAGATTGCATAGGTATTCTTCGCCAGAAGCAGGTTTGTGGTTGTTTATTTCTTCCGCCGCCAGCGAAACTTCATGGCTGTTTAGAAACGCGAGATGGTTTTTGGTTCTTTTTGTTTGAAAGGGCGTGGCACTTACAAGGAAGGTTTTTTTTGGCTTTTTTGGAGAAATGTCTTCTTTCTGAGGATCTCTCTTCATGAACTTGGGCGCCCTACCTATACTTCTCTCTGGCTTCAGTTTCAGAATAAACTTTAAAGTCTGTAACTCTCTACTCCAGTTTTTGTCAGTTCTTCACTATGCTGATCGGATTTCTTATTTAAAAAATCTGGAGGCTTTCGGGTATGTTTATATGTTTTAAATCCCATTGTTGATGATAATAAGCTTCCTTTACCACAATTTCAGTTTGATTTAGAATTTGCTCCAAGAATTTCGTCTGTGAGCTTTTATCGATCGCCCTTCTCTTCTCTACAAAATTTCTCTAAAAAACTAAAAAACACAAATAGACTTAAAAGGCAGTTTGGTAGGTGAGCTATGAGTTCATCACAGTAATTATCCCGAACTAGCGATCTTGCCGACTTGTAGAGATTCAGTGGATTCTATGCGGTCACACCAGGACAAATTTGACAGGTACTGTTCACATAGGGGTTGAACAGCAAAGTGGTTATCATGGCTTCTAAATTTGTTGATGAAGTAATGGTTGCTTATGAGGAATATATAGCATTTCCAGATAAGATAAAAGATCACCTAGACTTCGAACAATATATGGAGCATCGGATGGTTTATAATAAGCAACGAAGCAAATCAAAGAAATGTGAGCAGAAAAATGTAGAGAGCATTTCAAATAATATTCAGCAGAAACCTATGCCATCACAACAAAGATTAGCTCGTAGCTTGCAGCAGTCTGAAGACTCCATTTCAAGACAAAGCTCATCACAAAACAAAAAGAAATTGAGTTTCTTTGATGTGTTGGGGTTAAAAAGGGATCAATCAGCAGTTAGTGACCAGCATACAGTTGATCTTATGGAGGACAAAAATCAGACTTACATAGAAGTAGATGTTGGGCACAGGACACTTCAAGATGAGCAAGTGTTGTATGAAGACAAACCAGTTGTTTTAGAACAGCCACATGAAGATAAGGTTCCTTGTGATGCTTCATCAATTACTATGAAAGAAGAAGTGTACAGAAATATGGCTTCTACAACATCTTTTGAGACAACTTCTATTGAAGAGAAAGTTTTACACCATGATAGTGGTTTTGTTGAACCCCAGGAAGATATTATCAGCACTAACGGAGATGATATCAGCCTTGACATCAATTCTGATTTTATGAACAGCAGTCCATTACTTTCACAAAATCATGAGGTGACGGATAAAGTACATAAAGATGGTCATGTTATGGTATCTCCTAACATTAGCATTGAAGTTTTGCATGTTGAGCTCGAAGAATGTTTGGTGGATTCAAGTCACAAACAGTCTGATTTTATATATCAGACCTTGGAAGATGTGAACAAAACTCAAGTTTTGTGTGATGGGTGGCTACAAAGGGCTAAGAAGGCAAAGATGTTGGCTGCTCAAGCAAAACAGCGTCCTTGGAAGATGTGAACAAAACTCAAGTTTTGTGTGATGGGTGGCTACAAAGGGCTAAGAAGGCAAAGATGTTGGCTGCTCAAGCAAAACAGCGTTTGCAAGAGGTCAAGGAACGCTGCAGCCAGCTAGATCAAGCAAAGAAACAAAGGGAGTCGCACCTTAGATCTCTAATTCTTCCAAGAGAAGAACATGTAAGAGGTGAGCATGCTATGGATGGACTTGCAGTGACTTTGGCAACAGAGGTGTGTGAGGATATTGTCATAACAATAGCTTCTACCTTGCCAGTCAAGACATCCTATGAGGTACATAGCAGCAATACCTTAGAGGTTGATGACAACACACATGATGTTGCTGATTATGAGGTGAGTGATGCAGATTCAACTTCATGCTATAGTGCAGATTTGGATGGAGAACAGAAAGTGATTCAAGAGGGATTTTCCTCTCCTCAGTACAGTTATGACTTTTATGATCAGCAAGCTCCAATCTATGATACTGATGGAGAAGAATCAGAAAATGAGGCGGATGCTACATCTTCTTGTGATAATCCGCTCTTTGAGGTGGATGTTGATTCTACTCTTGACCCTAGTTTAAGGGTGAGCTTTGATCATAGTATCAGAGATTCCGTCAGTGCATCGGGATTTCAGACAGAGCTCGTTGAGGAGATTCCCAGTGTGTACATGGTCAGGAGTCTACACAGTTTCTTTCTCAGTCATCATGTACATGATCTGTTTCGGATGCACAATTCTAGTATGCACGTGTTAGACATGTGGGATGATAGCCTATCTCGTGCAGTCTTAGGGAGCACGTTTTGTCAGCAGTTTGACTTGCTTCCTTGTGAGTTTCTCTTTTCTGTATTTGATGGTGTTGAGATTGACAGGCTACAGTATGATGATCCAGCTGATCAGATTTGGGAGTTACAGGAGACTCATTCATCTAGGAGTTGCATATGGGATGACGATGGCGATCCAGTTTCTCTTCCTAGAGTAGATGGTATTCAGTATGATGATCCTCTCTTCGAGTTAGATATCGTTCGCACTCTGGACATGAGCATTGATCGTTGCGTTTGGGATCCTTCCAGTGTATTGGGATTTCAAATTAAGCTGGCAGAGGAGTTTTCGGAGGAGTACATGATGAGAGGTGCAGATAGTTCTACATTTGACCCTCACGATCTGGCAGCTATCTACTTGTTGCTTGGTGATTTAATCTTCTTAGACTCTTCATTGATCGATGGTTGTCCTACTTGGAGTTGGCATGATTTGCAGAGTTGGGATTTAGGAGTTTCATTGCTAGATGGTTGGTTTCATGGGTTAACAAGTTATGGTGACATCATGGGTTCCAGCTACAGATAGAGATGTTGTGTTGCGGATGCTTCCCGATATTCTTACTTTATTATGATGGATGGATGTGAGTACCGTTTATATTGGGATCCAGGTGGCGACAGGATTGGTACTGTGTTTTGGATGAGTCCCATGCATTGGCTTCACCACTTTTGGCATGGTGAAGTTGAGATCAGTGTTGAGCAGCGGAAGACAGTTGATGATAGTAGGGACATTTCACAGCACTATCCTTGGGATCCTGGTGGAGTGGTTGATCCTTTGTTGTTGAGATTGCTTGCGGTCAAGCAATTTCAGGGAGGGCGGATTGTAATGTCCCCCTTTTCAGCGTGATCTTGTTTGCAGAGTGTTAGCCTATTTCTTGGACCCTTGTGGGCTAACTGGATTGGTTAGAGGGTCAGTGGTACCTTCTAGAGAGTTCGGTCGATTTCATTTTCTGAGATCGTGGATAGGCTCATTGCAGGCCTTGGCAGTACAGGAGTTTCTTTGCTTCTAACGGCACTGAATTCCGTTGAGAATTGAGGGAGATAGGCTTAAGTGATTTAAGTTATATTTTAACTTAAAGTCTTTTTATAAAGTCAAATTGACTTTATAATTCTTATATCACTTAAATAAAGTCTAAAGTGAATATTTTAAGTTATATCTTTTAATCACTTAAAGGAGGCGCCTAAAATCAAAGTCTAGACTATGGAAAGTGACTTAAGTTTATTTCCATAAATTTAAATGATCTAAAACCCTAAAAGGTATGGCCTTCTTAGGTTTTCACCTCCTTTGCTTTATAAGGGATTTGGGCAATGAGAAACTCATCTTTTTGAATATTTCAACTTTGCCTTGGAGGTTTTTTCCCTTGCTTTCATCCTGTGATCAAGTTTGCAGCAAATCCACCATTGGAGAACGAAATCTCTTCAGTGTGAGCACTTGTGAGGCTGTGAGAGATCAGCTGAATTGGTGCAGATTTAGAGAGCTTCATTTCAGAAGTTCTGCAGTGCTTCAACATATTTTTTGTAGTATTCTTCATCAGAAACAAAGGGTTTATTGGTTGTTGTTCTTCCTTCACCATGGCAGACTTCATGGCTGTTTGGGCGCACCTTCAGAGATGGTTTTTGGTTCTTTTTGTTTGAAAGGGTGTGGCACTTGCAAGGAAGGTTTTTTTGGCTTTTTGGAGAAACGTCTTCTTTCTGAGGATCTCTCTTCATGAACTTGGGCGCCCTACCTATACTTCTCTCTAGCTTTAGTTTCAGAATAAACTTTGCAATCTGTAACTCTCTACTCCAATTTTCGTCAATTCTTCACTATGTTGATCGGATTTCTTATTTAAAAAATCAGAAGGCTTTCGGGTATGTTTGTATGTTTTAAATCCATTGTTGATGATAATAAACACCTTCTACAATTTCAGTTTGATTAAATTTGCTCAAGTTTTCATTCTGTGAGCTTTTATATGATGCGCCCCTTCTCTTCTCTCTACAAAATTTCTCTAAAAAAACTAAAAAACACAAATAGACTTAAAAAAAAGACAGGGGTTTGAGCAGTGAGCTAGCAAGGTTCATCACAAGTCTCTAGAAGGTGCGCCAAAAACAGAAGGCAAGGCAATTCAAATTTAAGTTGACTCTTTTCCCTCCAAGGTGTTGTCCACTTCAAGAAGCAATAATATTACTTTTTTCATTAAAATTATCTTCCCTTCAAGGTTGGTGTCCAATTCTCCCTATGCATTTTTGAACCTTTGAAATATTTAAACTTTCTCCTAATGAGGCATTCACCCATAATGTCCCCTTTTTAAAACAACATAAAGTTATAATGCTAGGCCAAGGGGTTATAATATTAAAAAAATAACATTATAATATGAAAATAACTTATCTCTTCGTAAAAATGCCTCAAAAATCCAGAAACAACAATACCAACTGAATCGCCTGAAGAAGAGAACCAACTGAACAGAAACCAACCAGTCCACTACCAAAAATAGAATTTACTAAAAATAGTAAATTCATGAAGTTGCTCAAAACACCAAACGGTCCATACCACTGCGAAGCTCTCTGAAAACCCAGAAAGAATCCGCAATCCAATTTCCAAACTTCAAGCACCCACCTCCTCAAAAACAGGAAACCCTAATTTCACCTTCCGAGTAGCCTACGGGTCTCCGAAATAGGCCAACGGTCAACCGAATCGATCACAGTTGAGAAAGGGACATTACAGTCTGCCCTCCCCAAGATTGCTTTCCCTCAAGCAATCGCAAGTCTGGATGCTGCAGAATCTCCTCATTCTCCCAAGTTGCATCCTCCAAAGGCAAGTTCTTCCACTTCACCAAGTATTCTTTAATTGCCCTTCTCCTCAAAGAACGCTCTTTGGAATTAATAATCTCTTCTGGAATCAAGGTCAACTATCCTTCTTCGTCCAAGGGAGGCAACTGTGATGAAGCAACAACATTGTGTCCAAGTGCCTTCTTGAGGCGAGACACATGGAAGACATTGTGAACCTTACTACTTGAGGGTAGTTCCAACTCGTAAGCCACTGCTCCAACCTTTCTGATGACTTTGAATGGCCCATAGAAGTGAGGTTTGAGCTTCTCAGCTCCACTCTTCTTGAGAGTAGACTGTCTGTAAGGTTGAAGTCGAAGATAAACCATATCTCCAACCTCAAATGAACGCTCAACACACTACTGATCAACGTACATCTTCTGCTGATTTTGTGCTATTTGAAGGTTGTTCTTCAAGGACTTCAAAATATCTTGACTTTGCTGCAACCAATCCTTGGCTTGAGGGGCTTTGCTATCACCAAACACCAAATCAGCAAAGCTAGGAGCCTCATATAGAGAGCCATGAAGGGAGACATCCTTATTGACATGTGGAAGGATGAATTGTAGCAATACTCCCCTATGTGAAGCCATTTCGCCCATGCCCTTTGCTGCTCCGAGACATAATTTCTAAGATAGCCCTCCAACCACTTGTTCACTATCTCTGTTTGACCATCAGTTTGAGGGTGATAACTAGTGCTTGGAGTAAGCACTGTACCACTCATCCTGAAAAATTCTTGCCAAAGGGTGCTTAGGAACTTGCTGTCCCTATCACTCATAATGTTTTTCGGCAACCCATGCAATCTAAACACTTCATGGAAAAACAAATCTGCAACTTGAGCTACTGAAAATGTGTTGGTGATGGCAAAAAAGTGAGCAAACTTTGTTAATCTGTCCACTACAACATAGATACAATCTTTGCCTTGAACCTTTGGCAACCCCATGATGAAGTCCATTGATATGCTTTCCCATTTTTGATTGGGAATGGGAAGAGGTTGCAGCAGACCAGCTGGAAGAGAATGCTCATTTTTGTTCATCTGACAAGTGGGACACTCCTTGATGTAGCGTTGGACTTCCTCTTTCAACCCCTTCCAAGAAAACCTATCCCGAATCTGCCTATATGTCTTGAAGTAACCTTGATGACCAGCAAGTGGGATGTCATGGAAAGTCATCAGAATCTTCTTTTTGAACTTAGAATCGACCACCAAAAAGATCCTTCCCTTGTAGTGTATCAAACCATCAACCACTTTGTACCTTTTGTCATGGAAAGTACCTTCAATGATGCTGGTTGCAAACTGATTTTTGGCATAATCAGCAAGCAACATCTCCTTCCAATCAACAGTAAGCTCACACAATGAGCTCAAATGAGGCCTCCTAGATAGAGCATCCGCCACAATGTTGTTTTTCCCTTTGACATACTCAATGTCAAAATCGTAAGCTTGAAGCTTACTCACCCACTATTGTTGTTTTTCATTCAAATCCTTCTGATGCATGAAGTGCTTGAGACTATTGTGATCAGTCTTGACCACGAACTTGCTCCCCACCAGATATTGTCTGAACTTAGTTGCATGCATGATTGCAAGCATTTCCTTGTCATAGATGGAGTAGGTCCTTAGTTTCCTACTTTCAAACACAATGGAATGCTTATCTGGCATCAAAACAGCCCCAACACCTTCTCTGGATGCATCACACTGTAACTCGAAAGGCTTGGAGAAATCTAGTATGGCCAATACTGGACAAGAACTCATGATTTTCTTGAACTTATCAAAAACACTTTGAGCCTTTTATGACCAAAAGAAAGCCCCCTTTTTAGTGAGGTTAGTAAGAGGAGCAACACTTTGAGAGTAGCCCTTCACAAATCTTCTGTAAAAGCCACAAAGACCCAAGAATCTTTTCAAATGAGTCAAGTTCTCTGGAGGTGGCCAATCAACTATTGCTTTGATCTTTTCAGGATCAACCTTCACCCCATCAGCACTGATTATGTGACCAAGGTAGAGCAACTCCATCCCAAATTCACATTTGGACTCTTTGGCGAACAAACTTTCTGACTCTAGGATGCTAAGCACTTCCTCCAAGTGCTTGAGATGTTCTTCCCACGTTTTGCTGAAGATGAGGATATCATCAAAAAAGATCAACACAAACTTCCTCAACCGTTTCTGAAAAACTCTATTCATACAAGACTGGAAGGTGGCTGGAGCATTAGTCAACCCAAAAGGCATGACTAAAAACTCGAAGTGACCATAGTGGCATCTAAATGCCGTCTTCTCAACATCTGACCCTCTCATCCGAATTTGATAGTAGCCCGACCTCAAATCAATTTTGGAAAAGAACTTGGCACCATGTAGCTCATCAATGAGCTCATCTATCTGAGGAATGGGGTACCGATTTTTTATTGTGCTTTGATTCAAGGCACGATAATCCACACACATGCGGATGGTGCCATCCTTCTTCACAAGAACTACTGCTGAAGCGAAGGGACTCTTCCTTGGACGAATGAAGCCCATCTCCAAGAGTTCTTTTATGTTCTTCTCGATCTCGTCCTTCTACTTTTTAGGATACCGATATGGTGTTGTGATGACTGGCTTGGCCCCTTCCTTGAGTTCAATGACATGCTCAGCTCCCCTTTCAGGAGGCAGCCCAGGAGGTAGATCAGCAAACACCTTACTCTTCTTAGTGAGTATAGACTGGATATCTGGCGGATAGTCCCTCTTTGTTTCAACTGGACTAGCTGGAAGAACCATACATTCCGCAACCCACTCAACTTGATTGTGCCGAATCAACCTCTCCATTCTTTTGAATGACACAATCCGAGGACCACCATTGGACATTCCTCTTAACACCACCTTCTTTCCATCAGATTGGAACTTGAGCTCCATTGTTTGTAGGTTGAGAAAGATTTCACCAAGTGAGCGTAACCATTGAATACCAAGTACGGCATCCGTGTCACCAATAGTAACTACATAGAAGTCATCTTTGACTTCATAGTTGCCTAACTGCATAGACATGTTAGGAACCCTTTGGTTGCAAGAAATATGAAACCCATCCGCCACCATGACTTTGAATCCTTCAAATTCTTCTGTTTTGAGACCTCTCTTTGCAACCACACCTTTGTCAATGAAGTTCTGTGTTGCCCTAGTATCAATTAAGGAAACAATATGATGACCTCCAATCCCACCACGAACCTTGAAAGATTCGTTCTTTTGAAAACTAGAGAGTTGAGCAATAGGGCCCCCAACTCCTTGCTCATGATCGGACTCTTTTGGAGCTCTCTCTTCCTCGCTGTCCCCAAAATAAGACTGTTGATCAAACATATCAGATTCTGATCCATAATCAGAATAGGCTCCCATTTGGTTAGAACGCCCTCTTCCAGAGCATCTATGACCCTTAATCCAAGGTTCCAAACATGTATAACACTTGCCCTCTTTTCTAAGCTGTTCACGCTGCTCATCAATCAACTTGGGTGGAAACTTCTTGTGCTGATTTGAAAAATGCTTCTTATCCCTCTTGTGGCCAAAGGGCTTGGGCGGAAATTTTGGCCTAGGGGCTGATAACTCCATACTTCGAGACTTTTTGATTGCTTCTTCGAGACTTGGTGGATCGAAAGCCTTAACCCACCCTTTCAAGGGTTCAACCAATCCTTCAGAGAACAATACTACCAACCTTCTTTCAGTGATGTTGGGCACCATCACGGAAAGCCTTTGAAAATCAGCTATGTAAGCATCCAAGGAACCATGCTGCTTCAATTGTGCTAGCTCGCGAAACTTCACTTCAAGATCCTTGGTGTCGAATCTATCAATCAGCTTGTTGGTGAATTCATCATAGGTTTGAATGAGGTTGTGGCCAAGCGTGACCAAACCATGGTACCACCACTCATGGGCAGCTCCTTCCAAATGCAACATTGCAAACTTTATGGCATCTTCCTCTAGCATGGGCCTTAGCGATAGGTAGGTATCCAGCTTCTGAACCCACGACCTTGCTGAACACTTATCACTTCCATTGAAGTGAGCCAATGACACCTTCCTAAGGGCTTGTTGAAAGTCAGTCCTAGGAGCCATAGGAGCTCGGTTATCAGTTCTTCCTCCGTTCCTTTTGTTTCTTTGGTTCAAAAATTGATCAAATGGCCATTGGTTTCTAAGATCAGGGGGTAAGGTGGCATATTCCAAGTAGGCTTGCCTGGCATCATCTGCAAAAGGAATGGCAGCTTCAACTTGCGGATCCTCCCTCTGAGTGAATGTAGGAAAGAGTGGCCTAGAGGCTGATCCTCTAGAGGTGGCCTCATGTTGGCCAATAGTCCTATCTCTCCCATTGCCCTTGTTTCCATTGACACCACTATTTTCACCTGTGGCATTGTTTTGACTAGGGGTATGATTCTGAGCAGCTTGCTGATCCATTCTTGCAAGCAAACGAGACATCATATCAATCATCCCATCAAACTTCTTTTCCATCCTATCATCTCTCTCATCCATGGCCTGCTTATGACTGTCTGACATGTTTTCAACTGCTTTACCAGTATCTACTGCTTTCCCTGTTTCTCTCAAAGCCTTTGAAAAAGTATCTGCTTTTGGCATTGGCAGAAACTGTGACTGCTGTTTTCTAGCCTGACTTCTGGTGTAGTATCTACAATCACTGTCACTCATCTGACAACTAAATCACTATAGGGCACAGGTTGGCAGAATCATGGCTCTGATACCACTGTAAAGAACCGGACTAATTTTTTTTGTTTTCTCCAATTACAATTACAATTAACACACACCTGTTAAGGTTAGCTCTAAAACCAAAACGATGCGAAAGCAACTCTAACCAAGGATGTACACCAGGATCCCGATGTGGGCAAGGTGTGAGCATATCGTCAGAGGATCTAATGCAGATGCAGAACTGGAAGGGAACTCTAACCAAGAATGCGTCTAGGATAGACGAGCATATGGTCAGAGGATCTAATGCAAGATGAGTTGAAGTAACTCTAACCAAGGATGGCACCGAGTGATGGCGAGCATATGGTCAAAGGGTCCCTACAACTAATAACTGAAAGTAAATAGGCGGCAAGCCAACCTCTTCCACTTATTCAGCGGGAAGTACAATAAAGTAAGTGAAAGAGAGAAAAGAGAATTACTGATAGTACTACTATTCAGCTTACAATTTGATAGAATGCTTGCCAAAGCCCAGTATTATAAGTTCTTCAATGCTGCAATAATATATGACTTCCTCAATGCTTAACAAGACTTTCTAGACTCAAACTCCTCACAAAGTTGCATTTATATAGGACTGATATGACAGACCAACGACTGAAATGAAGCAACCAGCAACTGCATAACTCAACTAAATGCATATATCTAACTCATAACTCACTCAAATGACGAGATATCAAATGCAAAATGCTCTAAGGATGATGGCCCCCAAGTTAAGACACTGAAACCTTCCCAAAATGCCTTTATTTATTTTTGCACGAAAACCAAAGCTCCTCACAAATGGTACGGCCTGCAGCAAGGGCGATTTTGCTTGGAAAAATCCAAATCTACATCAAAAAATCCACAACTTTGCAAGAATGGTCGCCCCACATAGAGAAAAGGATTTATGCAATGCCCAGAACAATAATATTTTTATTTCATGAGATATGAGCAATTCTTACAATCAGCTATGATATTCAACAACTCCAGAAAATGACTAAAATGCAAAGAAACTGAACTACGATGCCATGAGCTCAAATGCAATGCTGAAACTAACTCAACTACAATCTACCTCTCAACTAGTTGCTATCTTTCAAGCAAGAAGATGAGCCAAGCTAGGAGGTGTGCTTTCCTCGAAGCAAATCTATCACCATTTCGGCAACATAACTTTACTGAAAATATGAGATGTCCAAATGAAGAGAAGAGGTCTCCTTTTATAAGCTTTGATGAGCATCTCCAGAAGTCTCTAGAAGGTGCACCAAAAAGAGAACTCAAGGCAATTCAAATTTAAGTTGACTCTTTTCCCTCCAAGGTGGTGTCCACTTCAAGAAGCAATAATATTACTTTTTTCATTAAAATTATCTTCCCTTCAAGGTTGGCGTCCAATTCTCCCTATGCATTTTTGAACCTTTGAAATATTTAAACTTTCTCCTGATGAGGCATTCACCCATAATGTCCCCTTTTTAAAACAACATAAAGTTATAATGCTAGGCCAAGGGGTTATAATATTAAAAAAATAACATTATAATATGAAAATAACTTATCTCTCCATAAAAATGCCTCAAAAAGCCAGAAACAACAATACCAACCGAATCGCCTGAAGAAGAGAACCAACTGAACAGAAACCAACCAGTCCACTGCCAAAAATAGTAAATTCATGAAGTTGCTCAGAACACCAAATGGTCCATACCACTGCGAAGCTCTCTGAAAACCCAGAAAGAATCCGCAATCCAATTTCCAAACTTCAAGCACCCACCTCCTCAAAAAAAGGAAACCCTAATTTCACCTTCCGAGTAGCCTACGGGTCTCCGGAATAGGCCAACGGTCAACCGAATCGATCACAGTTGAGAAGGGGACATTACACAAAAAGAGGCCCCTTCTGCAACCAAACATCCTCAGAGAAACCCACACTCATCCACTGCTTGGAAAACAACCAGAGAACCCTGTCCTTAGCCACAACATAAGGAGCCAAACCAAAAGCCATGGGAAGCTCAAGCACCAAGCCCCAACACAATCCAAAATCCCCACACCAAACACCCAAAAGAGGACAAATAGGAAGAAACCAGGAGGCCGGAACCCTCCCCCACAGAACAGTAGAGCCTTCAGCTCCAAACCGAACACGACAACCCACACAGGCACAAGGAGAAGACCAACACCAAGCACAAACAACCTCCAACCAACACAACCCAAGAATCGACCAAACACCAAGGGACGCATCAACCAAAAGCCAGAGAGACAGACTAGGCAACACCCGACCCCTAGAAAAGCAGCAGATACCAAAAAAGCCCTCACCAAGAACAAAAAACCACCATCTACCAAGGTAAGACACCAAATCAACAGGCCTGCAGAGGGAATACACCATGGCAAAGAAAGTCATTCTCCAACCTAGAGACTTCCACCCGAAACCAAGACAGACCACCACACCACCATGTGAGCATAGACTTAGGAAGAAAGAGGAGCCCAAGAGCAAATGTCATTTAGGCTGCTCCCAAACCAGAACACCATCACCGACGCCTTCTTCCACGCCAACCTCCTTAGCGCATTTCAAACCTGCACTCCTGCTGCTCCCGTAGCCAAGAAAATATGCCAGAGCCTCTGGCCAATAAGAGAACAATTCGCCACTCAAACCAAGCTCCTCTAGGTAAGATCCTTGAGCAAGCTCCAAAGAGACCGCTCCAGCCAAGACCATATCCTTATTCCCGCACCAGCCAAGACCATATCCTTATTCCCGCACCAGCCAAAACCGCTCCCAGGTCCACGCCCAGCACTGTAGCACACCAACCCACGAACCGAGCCAAGCAAGGAGGAGCGATGCCAAAAGAATCCATCCGAGTCCCCCTTGTCCTCACTTCCGCTATCTGCATCCTTTGTAAATTCAAAATTTCTTCCTCCTGCTCTCGCTGCATTCCTCATCCTCCAATTCAATATTGATATGTTATTATTTGATTTTTTAAAGAGACTATCATTGATAATGACTAATTATTCTTTTGTTGTCCATGTGAGTGTGACAAGAAACTTGATGTTCTATCATCACAGAGAGAGAGTGTTGTATGTCCATTATTTTGTTAAATGAATCATCTGCAATATATTTTTGTGAATGGTATGAATGTATTTATTTAAATCCGTACACAAATATTGATCTTGTCGGAGAGGAAACTTCAAAATGTCATTCAGAACAACATCATGAAAACTGTTTGATGAAATGCTTGAGCAACCAAATTGGTGAAAATTGAAAAATTTTGCATAGAGATTTAGGGTGGGATATTTCACCCAACCTTTAAATAAACACCAAATCTGCTCTACAACTATGATTATTCCACAAATACTCGAGACCTAAAGGCGCATCAATGGAAGAAGATATCGCCCAACTATTAAGTTCCCACGTCCAAAATTGTTTGTAACAAATTTTCATAAATATTTTCCAAACTCCTTATGAAGATTATCTAACCTTCAATCTGATTATAATTAATTCGTCTTGCCTGCAAGATTTCATGAATTAATTAGCTTCAATTGTACCAATGAAAACCCAAGGAAGATCTCTCACCACTGTGGATGTTATCCTTTGTGAGGGTTTCCTTCCTCAAGAAGTTCTTGGAGGAATTTCAACAACATACACCAAATTATTTTTCACACATACCAAAATGAGCCCAAATATTTCTTTTTGTATTTCCCAAATCCCAACACCTCACTTTTGGGAATTAAAATATTACTTTTAATTATTTCCTTATGTCTCCTCTTCCAATGCCCAAAATGGGATAATTAATGTTACTATTAAAAATACTCCCAGAAAGTGAGTCACTTAAAATAGTTAAATAAATACTTAAGTGAAACTTTATAATAAAATATTATAACTTAAGCATTTATTTAATTTCATCCACCTAACTTGCGGAAAACCCTTCGAGCACCAAATATTGAAACTGGAATTACGCTGGACTTCGCGACTCCAAGAATTGTGGAGCTCCCTTAACACCCCAATTAGCCTACGAGAACCCAAGGAATAGGCTAATGGTTGATGAAAAAAGCTAAGCTCAAGAAGGGGACATTACAATCCTCCCTTTCCAAAATTGCTTTTCTCCAAGCAATTGCAAATCTGGATGCTGAAGAATCTGCTTGCTCCCCATGTTGTTGGTAACATGAGCATGATGGTGTATGGTGTTGTCATTGATGTCAACCCATTGTAGAATTGATGGTGTATCAGTATGAATATAGTTCGGAGAAGACCAAGTGTTTTTGAGAAATTGGCTATGTCCCAGATTGAGATAGTGTATTTTCAATATAACAAAGGAACAATTTTGTGGTTCGCATTGTTCCACATTGCATTATCTTGTTATGTGGTTTTGAGATAATAATGGTACATACTGAAGGAGTCCATATCCAAATTTTTAGAGTTTTATATCTTCCGCAGCAGAAGATATTAATGACAGTGTATTGGACTAAGTAGTGATAGAGTTATAGTTGTAGAGTTCATATTGGAATGCTCTGCATTCTACCGCATATGTTTATTGTGTTGTGTGGATTTCAAGAAGTGTTTGGAGATGTCAGATGTGTGTGCATTTCAAGTTTCAAGTGGTTTGGTGGTCTGTGCGTCAAGTTTTGGATGAACAATTGGTTCATTCAATTGTTGCTTTATCAGCTTGTTTGTGTGGTGCTGACCTAAGGGTTTTAGGGTTGTGCGGGACTGAATTGTGTATAGAGCGGATTCATAGGAGTATCTATAGGTCATGCCGACCTATTTTGGCGAAAAACACGCTTTGGTTACTTTCGCAAGGCATGTATGTTGGAGTTTTGAGCCAACAGGTTTTGGGGTCACACATTTCATTGAATTAGGCTGACCTAGTTGATGGTATGATTGATTGCAAAAGATAAATATGTATAGAGAAGGACAATTCATTAGAGGGATGTCAGTGTGTGTTGTAATGTGATGCAATCTTGTGCATGTGCATAAGAGTGATAGTAAAGGATGGAGTGTGTTAAGTCGGTCTTTTGAGCAAAAAAGGAACTGTCTTTAGTGTTGGCGTAACAACTAACACCTCTGGAGTGCAAGTTGGTACAGACAGCTATGCACACTACGCAATGAGTGCCCTTCAAATTAGGAGGGGAAGCTCCCTCATTGTGCTTGACAAAAGTGCTTGAAAAGGAAAATAAACTAAACTATAACCTATCTTTTTGTCTCAACTGTAAGAGGTACGAGGCTTTCAAGAAAACTCTATATGTTGCAGCTAAGTATTTTTTGGTTTCACAAGACAACACACAAAACTAAGTAACTTTAACTATCCAATGCCCTCAAGAATTCAGAGCATGAGGAAACGGAGCGGGAATGATTATCTAACAATAAGCCGGGTATAGACTCACAACATGAAGGCAAGGTGGCACAACTATCTGCTTGTCTGGATAGGCTTATTGGAAACAACAACACACGATAAACCGAGTACAGATTCTCAACTTGAAGGCAAGGTGGCACAACTATTAGCTCAATCTGAATAAGTTTATTATTCACACACATCACATGATAACCAAGTACAGATTCTCAACTTGAAGGCAAGGTGGCACATCTATCAGCTCAATCTGAACGAGTTTATTGAACACAA
Organism: Sequoia sempervirens; assembly: GCA_007258455.2. Lineage (NCBI taxonomy): Eukaryota > Viridiplantae > Streptophyta > Pinopsida > Cupressales > Cupressaceae > Sequoia > Sequoia sempervirens. The sequence goes on from VDFB02023559.1 coordinate 20,793, forward strand.
AAAATGAAGGATAGCCAACTAGGACAATAAATTGCATAGGCGAGACACGCATACAATCTACGATCAAACTAGCCACTATATATAACTAAAGCAAGAATTCACCATCATAATTGCATGAAACCCAAGTGGCATAACAATTCATCATAATAGTAAATACTCATGAACAGATATAGAACGAGCAATATTGAAGGCAAGGTAGGCATAGCATATATTTCTCTCTCATCCAAAATTTATGTACAAATGAGCAAAAGCTCTTATTTATAGACATCAAAAGGTGTAGGGAACCCTAAAATCACCTTGAGTCAACTACAGTCTCACAATGCATGGAAGATTATTGCTAAACCCTAATAAAGCAAACAATACAGCTAACTGGAAAGCTACCATCAGTTAACCAGTACAAATTAATCTAAATGGACAATGTGCAGCAATGCACGTCCTTATTGAAAGCAAGTTAATTGAAACACTACCATCAGTTAACGTAAACCGTAAATACAACTCCAAGTGAATAAAGCTAATCCCATAATAGATGTGCATGAGATGAGACAACGAGTTAACTTGAAAAGATAACACCAAGTTTAACTGTTGTGTATAACGTCCATCTTGAGAGGTGGGAACTGAAGTCTACTGATTGTGATCTCGAGCAACCAATCCCTCAACGAGATTGTTAACTTCATCACTGTCTAGAGCTCTAATACTCTGCCGAAGTATGCTATCTCTGTGTAGCATGTCCTCACCAACTGTGATCTGGGACTGAAGTTCACCTATGCTCCTAGTTGCTTCATCGAACAATGCCGACATGACTGTAAGCAGATTTATCTTACAGCCAACGGTCTCCCCACTGAAAATAGTATGAATGAGTGCTTGGAGCTTTGACTGTACATCAATAAGCTCAACATAGGCACCACCCTCAATCTGATACTGACACGGTAAGCGAGATACTAAGGTTCTCACAAACCGGAGTGCACTAGTAACGTGCTCTCTACTCTCAACCAACTCTGACGCCATAGCTTCCTCTATCTTTGCCTTGAAAACCAACTGTTTTTTCCAAGAGTAGATAGCTTCTTTATCCTCTACATCTGTGACTGATTCATATGCCATACTCAGGTGAGCAATCATAATCTCGTCCCGGGGTCTACTAATTTCCATGTCTCGCTCCTCATCTTAAAGACGTAGACGGAGCTCCCGTGCAGTGTACCGCAACTAATATAGCTTTGTAAGCATAGAACGGCCTCTAGCAACGAACTCCTCCTCCCATTCCTCCAAACGCTTGCCGTATGCAACCAAATGATTAAGTTGGCCCTGTTCTACTGGAGGCTCAAGCATCGGTGGGAGTGTGGCGGTAACATCTGACTTGTGTACAAGGCTAGAAATGTACTGACGAAGCTGTCTGATTTCAGCCTTGAGGGCTGCCTTGTCTTCTCTGTCCTTCAGCATTCTATCCCTGGCACTGTCTTTAGCAACCTATAGGAGATCAACCTGAGTCTAGCATGTGCTATGACCAAGGTTGACTGTGATAACCTCGAAGTCCTGAGATTCCAATTCATCCAAGCTCTTCCCCTATGGAGGTATAGCAGTCTCGATGACGATCTCCATATCAATATTCCTCTCCACGTGGACCATGTTCTTGATCCTCTTGTCTGGCACATCCTGGTAAACCTGATTGAAGTCTGAATGATTAAGGACATAGGATGGCTGCCTGCTCTTCCTTCCCAGTTGAGTTTCAATCCAAGACTAGTCTCGGCTAATGCTACTAGAAGGGTTTGTACTAGCAACAGGAGGCTTTGACGAGAGTGAATATGTAGAGGATTTGCTGCGAGATGGGGAGTCTAAATCTAATTCAATATGAATCGGAACTGGTGACTGCTCTAGAACTAGTGTAGGAACTTGAGGCTGAACCTCAGGCATTGGCGGACTCTGAACTGGCCTTTGAACTGGCTCTGTGATAGGTTGTTTGATAGGATCCGTGTGTGTATCAATGGCAACCGCCTTGCCTTTTGAATTGTTTGGCGCTTGACTTTTCTTGGAAGGGTTACTCCTCTTCTTCTATTTAGGTTTCGACGAGGAAGGTAGCGAAGGATCCACCACTGGCGACTCTGTTCTAGGCACATTTACCCTCCTGGTCTTCTTGTTGTCGAGGTAAAGTATACTGTTCTGAATAACTCTACTTGACCTCTCCTTTATTGCCGCATACTCCTTGGCATACCAATCAACTGCTGGCAGTGGCTGGGTGTCAACCTGCTCTCTGAAAAATAGAGGAAGAACTTCACCCTCATCATCTGATAAACCTCTCACATCTTCTGCCAAGAATACAAAAATTTGTGAGAGAGAGAAGCGGTCGTAGCTATGTTTGCGAACCTTGAAGTCGTCCACACAATTGGCCCAATAGTCTTCCATAGAAGGCTTATGATATGTGCGACCACCGAGGCGTGTTGTGTAATGACCCCAAGGATCATAGGCACATACCTCAACAAGATATTTGAGATGATACCTCTCTAGCTATTGTCCTGCAACTTTGGCATCAATTGCCATCTTGCACCAATATATTCCAAACTGAAAGGGAAAATTGGCAGCTGGTTTATGCTTGCAACGCAAATGACAATGAACATCATGTAACTGCCTCAAGAACTCCATAAAGATTGTTCTATCCGAAGGATAGCGTGGAAGCATGGCTGGATTTCCTATAAATCCATATACTTGGATATAGGTGTATGTCGGGAATTGAATGAACCAGTCTGCCCAACCATCCATCGCTGCTCTAGCAACTGCCGAGATATGAATGTGCAACTCCCGGTCCAAATTTCTCACTTTATAAGTCAAGAAAGCCTCGTGAGCACACTTGAAGTGACGTTCAGCCTTAGTGAACTCAAGCTGATCGTAATAGTGATAGACTTTCTGAACACTGAGAATGCCAACGGTGTTTAACCCTCGGAACTAACCCTGATAGGCAATCAAGTACACGAGGTAAGAACACATGTGAAACACGTGGGAAACTAGGAGACTAGTGATTTGCTTGTGGATAACATCGCTAATGAAAGATGCACAATCATAATGCTCCTGCCCAGATATGATGTGACCAATGATGTAATACGTCCAGGGTTGGAAAACATTTGCATGTGAATGACCCGAGACACGATTCAAGAGTGTAATTAGAATCGCGTACTCATCCTTGTACTCACCACGACCCACATTGTTTGGCAATTTGTTCCTCGCTTGCTTCAACCATCGTTCTACTATTTTGCTTTGACACTTGTCTACATCAGCATTGAATGCATGCTCACACTGCTCCATAGAAATAACTAGACTATTCGGGTGCTGAGGGATACCAAAACTTCTCTCGGCGTCCAGAGGCTTGAGATTGCAAATGACTCGTCCATCTACTGACACTATCTCACGAGTAGTAGAGTTGTAATGCTTAATACAAGACATCACGAACTCAACACAATGAGCGGAGATAGGTATGGAAGCGGCCTCAAGTAACCCGGACTGCTGAATGTTTTGAATAATTGAATCTCTGATCTTGATTGGATCTAAGACTGCCTTTGGCAGCACCTTGTGAAGATTCGTCTCAACTGTCCCGATGAAGTCGTGAGTAAGGACTGATTTGGTCCTGTATTCGAGCTGAGTGTACAGCATTTTGAAAAACTCGCCTGTTGACTATGACCTCGACTATGTTCTGACAAGATTTCTGGAAAGCTAAAAATAGCCTATCGAAGGGTTATTTTCAGCAAAAAATCTGAGATATGGGTTTTGTCCAGAAAAAGATTCTAAGACAATCCAAAACGTCAGAAATGCGAAAATCTGACTTCTACTCAACCATGCAAAGAGTTTTCAGTTGAGAAAATTAGAAACTCGAAAACTGATGGTCTGGAGTTAAAAATTCCTGAAAATTCAAGCACATGAATTTAACTCGAGGAAGCTATATAGAATTGATCCAGATGATTGAATTTGCCAAAATTTGCCAATTTTAGGAACATGGGAATTGAAATCTAAGAGAATTTTGAGAATCAAAGAGGAGAAAAGACATTTTTTTTGTGTTCTTCTGTCAAAATCGCCCCTTGTTCTTCAAACTTGCTGATGATTGTGAACTTGCACCTGTAAAAGGAATTATTTGATGGAATCACCACTGAGAACTGATAAAATTGCCCAACCTGTGAAGAAAAACGCCTTTGCCTCAAAGAAATACGAATTTCTCTGAAGCTGAATGAATGCTTAATGATGGTGCCATGAATAAATAGAGAAAATTCGCACCATAATGGTAACTGCAAGATTTAAAACCTCGACTGAAATAGAAAGCTTCTAATTGGACCCCTCCAGTTCGAACTGAGACTGACTTGAAGTTCGGAATAAAAATAATAATAAAAATATTCATCATGCAATTTGAAAATCTAGCACAAAGAGGCGCCAATTTAAGAAAATTGCCATTTAATGCTCAAAATATGCAAAATAAATATTTAATATTATTTTAATCAATTGACAAACCATGTTGAGCTCTTGGATTCATTCGGCAAACTTCACTAATTTCAAAAAGTCCTCATTTGTCCTCATAGGCGTCCATTTGCTCAAGATATTACATTTTTTATTAACTTCCTACTTTGTAGCTGACTACAAAGTTAAAACTAGCCATATTCAACACTGATTTCTGAGTGACCAGATTATGCTAAGACTAAGCAGGAATATTCATTGTGAAGCCTGCAGAGCAAGGAAGAAATGTCTGCTAGGAGTCATCAGTGCAAAATCCATCATTTAACACCTCAAAAAATTAGGCGCCCTTGATTAAATTGATTTTCAGACATCAGACTTAGCCATTTCTCCATTCTGCCGTCTGACGCTTCAAATGACTCCTAACGATGAACGGTGAACCCTATTGATTGGATGATAGGCTCACTGCGTGACTAGAAGTATTCTGCATCCAACGAATATACGTAAGGCGCCTGAAAGCTGCATTAATGACCCCAAAAGTAAGGGCGCCCCTGGCTTGAAAAGGCTCAAACACCATTTTGACAAAAGTACAACTCTCAACCAGATGCCCTACTTTGACCCCTGATAACAGGAGTTGGGGTGACCTGATTCGCACACCGTCTGTCTCAACGCATAGCCAAAAGGATCTATGAGAGATGTCTCTAGAGGCGACGAAGTGAGAAAACTGCTTCTAAGACCTCAAAGAGAAGGGTGCCTTTCCCAAGATGGAATATACGACCAGACTTGGCCATTTTCCAAGCTGTCTTCATTTTTCAGTATTCTGCAAAGACCTCGCACGTACGAGTGTTTGCCAAATCCCGCAGGTTGACGGTTGGGCTCGTTGGAACGCTGGAGTAATTACGCACAAGTCCTGTGAAGACTTCGAAAGTGAATAACTCCAACTGACAAGCCCAAAGGCTGGGTGCCCCTGGCCTACAGAGGCTACAGTGTATGTTTCTTCGTTTCTCCACCTGCTGATTCACGTGCTTGGTAGAATCTCTACCACGATCACTTGGAATGTCGGATTGACAGACTGACTGGTGCGTTGCGAAGTCGGACTAGAGTAGCATAGATGTTAGGAAGACCTTATCTGCAATCTCTTTCATCTCAGAGGTCATCTTGAAGGGCGCCCCTGAGCTACAAGGGCGCAATTTTACCATTAGAGGAAGTTTCTGTGATGTGAAGTCTCCTTGTAACCTCATCTTCTAACCTTGATTGTCAGAACTCTGAGTCTCGGATGTCTGCATTCGATAGCTCATCGGATAGCCAGACTAGTCATGAAGAGATTAAATGCATCAACAGGCAAGAATGCCAGGATCTAGCCCCTCTTTAAGAAGGGCGCCCTTGAGCTACAGGGGCGCAAAAGTTGAAAAGTGCCAAGCTTTTGCAATCTACAATCTTTTAAACCTCAGCTTCTGACGTCAGTTACCGGAGCTACAGGCATCGGATGTCCTTGTAGGATAGCTCAACAGATAACTAGGCTAATTCTGAAGAGATTAACTGTGTTTATGAGCACATGCTACAAAATATGGACCTTCAAAGAGAAGGGTGCCCCTGAGCTACAGGGGCGCAATTTTGCTTTTGCTTGAGAAATCCTCATAAATTGATCACTGAAATCTTTGTCTTGGCCACTAAAATGACCATGCAAAGGTATAATCATGTCGTGAAATGCTCCTCCAACGTGAAATGCCTCGTTCTGAGTCTCCAATTCAGGTTTTGATCAACAGGTATTGCTTTTGACTGACACAGCACTGACAAAACTCCATGCTTGATATTGCCCAAAAACTGTATTTGACATCATTTTAGCAAGGTTTAGACTTTTTTAAGCAAAATGCCTTGATGAAGCAAAAAATTTGGTTTGGGTACAACATTCAGCATATGGAAAATGCATTGTAGACAGTTCAAAATCTGGTAGTGATCCATTTTTTGTATGTTCATTTGTAATTCGGGAAGAAGATCTTCCTTGGGCAACGAGCCCTCCTATTTTGTGGATAGCGAGTCCTTTAAATTGTGATCTATTGTATCCAATTATGATATATAGTGAGTTAATCCTCACCATGGTTTTTCACTTTCAAGGGTTTTCTGCATAAAATTTGGTATTCTGTTGATTGTTGTGGTGCATGCTTTACTTGTTTCTTTCCATTTTTGCAAGTTTAACGAGATGCTTTGTAATGCACATTGAATTTTAGGGAATACTGATTCACCCCCGCCCACTCAATATTTTGGGTGTTCAACAATTGGTATTATAGAAAGGTTCCTTCAATTTGCCTAATAGCTGAGGTAGATCTTGGAGATTGAACACATGGCAACTAGGAAGTATCCTATCCCTCTAAAAGAACTTGTAATGGAAGGATTCACTGAAGAAGACTGTGAAGTTGATAGGAGAACTTAGATTTGCTCTTGATGACCTAGATAAAGTAGAATGTGAGAATAAAGATCTGAAATAAACTCTTAAGGAAGTAGATGATTGTATCAAGAAGTTGAGGAATCAAGTCAAGCTAAAGATCAACTCAAGGAAACAAATGAGCAACTCAAACAATCAAATGAGACAATCACTAATCTGAAAGTGCAGGTTGAAGGAGGAAAAAGAATTGAAGATTGCTTGAATGCCAAATTGAAAGACAAGTTTGCAAAATGCTCAAAATTTGAAGAAGAGATTGTGTCTCTGAGGAAAGATCTGGAGAAAGCAAAGAGTCAAGAAGACATTCAAGAAGAGCTCCACCTTTCTTGATGATATGCTTGCTATTCAAAAAATTCATAAGGACAAAGAAGGATTAGGGTTTCAAAAGGGAGGAAGCTCAAAGGAAAATCAGACTCCAAACAATGTTGAGAAGGAGAATAATGAACAAAGGAAGACTAGAGATAAGAAGAGCAATATCAAACATGTCCAGAACCAAAAGAAAGATTTCAAGAGACCTCTCAGACAACTGCACAAAGGTATCCATCTTTTAAAAGTCACTATAATTCTTGCAATAAATTTGGGCATAGAGTTGTAGAATGTAAAAGTAGGATGAATCAGAACTTTCAATCATTTTCCGATCAATGCTATGCATGCAATAGATTTGGTCATAAGGCTAGTGAATGCAAAAGACAGTGGATGAATGGTTACAATAATGGTACGGTGTTTCGATCATTCCATGGTTATTGTTACTCATGCGGTGTGTTTGGGCATAAAATGGGAAGAAGTAAACTTGCTTCGCAACAAGGTGTCATATGCTTTAAATGTAATAAACTAGGACACATAGCTAAGTTTTGCAGAGGAAAGAATGTAACATCCTTTGTTCCACAAAAGAAGATTGATTCAGTTGAAGAAAAGAAGATGAACAAGATCTTGAAGAAAAAAGAAGGGAATGATGTGAAGAATGAATCTGTTCCAAATTTTGGTGTAGATGTTTCCTCCAAAAACTAGATAGAAAGCATTGGCTCAAGGGAATTTTTAACAAAAAACTTTCCAGATCCTTGCCAAAAATGAGATGCTGATGTCTTTACCATATTAATGCATGAATCAGTTGATATGCTTGATCCATTGATGAAATATCCGGTGAGAAATATCTTGATGCAGAGAGTTGTGGAGAGTTTGGAAATACCTGTGATGCTACAAGGAAAGCTTGATAGTATTTTGACCTAACTTTTTGGTTCTGCATTTAATGCACATTTTAGGTCACTTTGGTAAAGTGTTTATATTTCATTTTGCATATTCTAAAGGCATTTGTGTTCGAGCAATCAAAAGTGGAGAGCAGAGCGAATGTAATTTGAAGTAGTTTTGGAGAGTTGAACGAGACCCTATCGACAAAATTTCACAAGGTATTTACAATCTTTGCAAACCCTAGTTCAGAGAAGTTCATAATGTTTACTCCTCAAGTTGATGTGGTTGAGAGGCCAAGACCTAAGTTTAAGAAGCACCTGCACAAATCAATGGAAACAGATAAAGACAATGCATTCTCTAGGGTTCCTATAAATGTGTTGCACACAAAAGATGTGTGAATTTACATTCATTCAAAGATGGACGAAGATGATCATCTAAAGCTGTCGAAGTTTAGGGACAAGATGCTAGTTGGAGATGATTTCTAGTTGAAACCCGAGTATGCCAACTTGTCAGAGAAGTTGGATGTATGGGCAGAGTTTGCCAACTTCTATTTTGAAGATGAATGGGTGAAGTTTGTTCCAAGAAGAATACACAATGAATTTGTGGTTGCACATGCCGCATATGATTAACAAAGAAGCAATAAGGGTTGTTTATTGGTTTGAGCTCCATAGGACCTATCTTGGCAATGAAGGCAGTAAAGAATGAAGTGGTGATGAAGCTTACTGGAGCCAAGTTTGACTAGTCTGCCCTAATAGTGGACGATATCAAAGATCCAACAGTCAAATATGCCTCAATGATGATTGCTTACAAGATATTCTACATAAACAAAGAAGGCTCTGCCACTGCCACTGCAATTCTCACGACATATCAAATGGTGAAAGAAGGTAAAGACTTTGATCTATGTGAGTTCCTGTGATTGCAATTCTTGGAAAACTTGTAGAGGACAAAGGAGAAAAGGTACCCTTTCCGATATGGTACTCTCATTATATGCTTAATGTTTTACTTTCTTAATGAATTGCCCGAAGTGAAGAATGTAGTATGGCAAGACAATATCCTTGTAGCTATTCAAATTAGAGATCATTTGAGGAGATTTCCAGATAAAAAGTCTTGTGAATCAATGCTATGGGGATTTTTCAAACCCTTTCAAGCACAAATGCAAGAGAGAAAGAATTTCGGATAAAGTTGTGAAAAAAGTATAAGAATGAAATAACATTCATGGTTAGCAGAGATAACTACTACATGGAAGCAGTTGAACCCAAAACTATTTGGGTTCTAGAGCTGCCTTATGAGGTAGCTAAGTTCGATTGGATTGGCCTTGCAGAGGTTATATTGAGCAAGCCTAGAGATCCAACAATTGATAGGTTTGGTACATATGAAGAGATAACAAAGAAAGAGAACCTAGAAAAGAAAAAGAAGGATATTTAAGAAAAGGTTGGACAGATGAAAGCCGAGTTGGAAAGGGAGTTTGGTACCCCTATGGACCCTGCAACAAAGTCTACATGCACATCTATTCCTCTGTAGACTTCACAGAGAACAAGAAGGTCAGACAGGACCTCAGTTTCCACACTTGCTATTTCAAAGTCCTCCAGAACAATACAAACAGGTGGCTCTAAGAAGGTAGAAACATCTAGCCCCCCTATGCAACAAAAGGCTCCAAAGAGAAGAAAGAAAGAGGAAGTAGTAAATTTAGAAGAAGAAGAGGAAGAGGAAGAAGTAAAATTGGTCTGCAAAAGGAAATCAAAAGTCTCTCAAGAAGAGACCAATACAAAAAAGGGAAAGGAGAAAGAGAAGACCCCTCCGGTTTGTGAGCATAGTCCCATGAAGCTTGATGTATTGTTCAGTGCTATAGTAGAGTTTGGAATCTTGAAGGATATAGCTGAATTGTATCCAAATGCCAATGATGTAGATAAGGCAACAATTGGAGAGGCCATTGTCAAATACATGGTGACATTTAATGTTGGCCTAGGTGAGAAAGTGGATAAGTTTCCAGATGAGCTAAAAGATGTATTAAGTGCAAGAAGATAGGAAGCAATTGCAGAAGATGCAAAGATGAAATCTTTTTCCTTGGAGAAGATTGGTTCCTCATTAACTCATGAGGAAAAAGTTGTCTCAGTTGCAAGTCCAAGAATTCAAGATAAAGCAAAGAGTAAATACTCTTATGGGAAAAGATAAGGATGATATAGAGAAGCTAAGGGAAGAAACAATAAAATCAACTGAAAGACTTCTTAAAGAATTGGGAGCCTCTCCGAGTGATGAAGATGAAATGCAGCAAGACACATCCCTCCTGGAAATCAATGAGCCAGTCAAAGAGCAACATGAGCATGAGCAAGAAGAAATGATGATAGATAACACAACTCTGGATGGGCAGACAACTGCCAAGCAAAGCCAAGAAGATGAGAAAGGAGTCTCAGAGAAGATAGAAGCTCAAAAGGAACAAATTATGTCTCCTTTAGAAGTTGAGAAGACTTGTAGAAAAGTGTTCTGGCAATGGAGAGAAAGAGAAGAATGATAATCATGCAAAAGAAAGCACAAAAACAGGGCATGAATTCTTTGCAACCTTCGGAGATTCATTCAAAGATCTTCTGGATATGCAAATGCAGTTCCAACCAGTGGTGTCTACACAACTACTGCGAATTCCAATGCAACAAGGTCAAGTGGATTTGGACAAGATTTCCCCTCTCCACAAGTTGCAGCTTGGTGATGTCTTTCATGCCTCCACAAGAAAGGAGATACTAAAATCTCACCAGAAAAGCACAGAGTTAGTCAATGAGGCTATCAAAGTTTTAAAAGAAGGCCTTCCTGGAGTATCCATTAATATTCTTTGACAGGTGTACAATAGTTGAAGTTACTGCTAGATTCTTTTAAGGAGTACTCAGCAAGTCTAGAAGAGAAGACAAAGAAGGAAGTAGCAAAGAAATTGAGTGATAAGAGGCTAATTGATGCCTCAAATAAATGTGCTATTGCACATACCAAGTTGCAAGGCAACTTGAAGAATGTTCAAAAGAGTTTGGAGGAAGCCAAACTATTGTTCCAATTTTGTTTGAAGTGGCCATTGTCTACAAAAGGTTTAAAGGATCAGATGGACTCAATTGAGTCCCAAATTGCTTAGGCCTTAGGTGTGTATGATCCAGTGAATGATGGGGATGGAGCAACCAGAGTGATCATTGAAAATCTACACACTCAATTCCTTTTACTATAGGAACAAAAAGAGAGAATTATAATGCAATACAATCAGCTCCGAGGTATGGTAAGTCTAAGGCTTACATCTTTAACTGAAGCTTTGGCCAATGCAGAAAAAGTTGTGCAAAAGACAACAGTGCCTAGCTCCCCGGAAGAAGGAGAAGACCTCTATGTACAGTTTGAAAACTAGAGCTACATGCATGCTTTCGCCAAGAAGGATTGGGAGGCACACCTTGCAAAATTAAAGGCAACATCTAATTAAGTTGTATATTTCTTTTTGAATTGTATAGACAATTTTCAATCTCAATGTACATTTGTGGAGTTAGTAGATAGTATTGCAGTACAATTTTTCTATTTGGTGATGGATAACATAGTCATGGGTAGCTATTCTCATGTAGATATATCAATAAGGGGATGTAATGCAGATTTACTACCCTTTGCCTTTGATGTCAAAGGGGGAGTGAAGCAAAGAAGTGTGTTGCCATCAATGACAAAGGGGGAGATTGTTGGCAACGTGAGCATGATGGTGTATGGCGTTGTCATTGATGTCAACCCATTGTAGAATTGATGGTGTATCAGTATGAATATAGTCCAAAGAAGACCAAGTGTTTTTGGGAAATTGGCTAAGCCCCAGACTGAGATAGTGTATTTTCAATATAACAAAGGAATAGTTTTGTGGTCCGCATTGTTCCACATTGCATTATCTTGTCATGCGGTTTTGAGTTAATAATGGTACATATTGAAGGAGTCCATATCCAAATTTTCAAAGTTTTATGTCTTCCGTAACAAAAGATATTAATTATAGTGTATCGGACTAAGTAGTGACAGAGTTACAATTGCAAAGTTCATGTTGGAATGCTTTGCATTCCACTGTAGATGTTTATTGTGTTGTGCGGATTTCAGGAAGTGTTTGGAGATGTCAGCTGTGTGTGCATTCCGAGTTTCAAGTGGTTTGGTGGTTTACACGTCAAGTTTTGGATGAACAATTGGTTCATTTAGTTGTTGCTTTATCAATTTGTTTGTGCGGTGCTCACCTAAGGGTTTTAGGGTCATGTAGGACTGAATTGTGTATGGAGCATATTCATAGGAGTATCTATAGGTCATGTCGACCTATTTTGGTGAAGAACACGCTTTGGTTACTTTCACAAGGCATGTATGTTGGAGTTTTGAGCCGACAGGTTTTGGGGTCACACGTTTCATTCAATTAGGCCGATCTAGTTGATGGTATGATTGATTGCGGAAGACATATATGTATAGAGAAGGACAATTCATTAGAGGGATGTCATTGTGTGTTGTAATGTGATGCAATCTTGTGCATGCGCATAAGAGTGATAGTAAAGGATGAAGTGTGTTAAATTAGTCGTCTGAGCAGAATAAGGAACTGTGTCTTCAGCATATGGATGATGCATTGTAGACAATTCAAACTCTGGCAGTGAGCCATTTTTTGTATGTTCATTTGTAATTCAAGAAGAAGTGATCTTCCTTGGGCAGTGAGCCCTCCTATTTTCTAGACAGTGAGTCCTTTAAACTAATCTATTGTAACCGGTTATGATATATAGTGAGTTAATCCTCACTGTGGTTTTTCCCCTTCAAGGGTTTTCCATGTAAAATCTGGTGTTCATCTGTTGATTGTTGTGGTGCATGCTTCACTTGTTTCTTTCCATTTATGCAAGTTTAATGTTTGTAATGCACTTTTAAGTTATTGAATTTCAGGGAATACGGATCCCCCCCTGTCCTCCCCCTCCCCCCCTCCTCAGTATTCCAGGTGTTCAACACATGTAGCATCCTCAACTGGCGAATTCTTCCACTTCACTAAAAACTCTCTAATAATCCTCCTCCTTAGAGTAAATTGTGCTTGGCATGTGAGGGGAAATAATCAATGAAGTGTAAACACCATTTGGTAGTGGCAGTGTGAAATGTTTTGCCCAAGTTCAAAAATATGCCAACATTATGAAATCAGGTCCAAGGATGCAAAAGGTTTACATCAATACATAGGAGCATTTTTACAGCAACCTTGCCACTCTTTATCTCCGTCAGGTGTGCCTTAATACTTGTAGAACTATCAAACATTCATGCCTCAGTTAAGACACTAAAATCAGATAAAGATGATGTGTTTTATGAGTAGCAAAGCCACCTAGATATTCCCCTTGAGACATTAGTTATTGGTAATGAGACTAGTAAATTGCTCTTGTATTTTAAGTCTACTTTAATCATAACATTGGCATGGTTTTTGCTTGGCACAGCCAGTACAAAATTCTGCCTGATCTTAGCTTTAGAATAAAAATCAGCAGTTAATGACATTCAATTCAAATGCCTACTTATGCATATTATTCACTATTCAAGCCCAAGATAGCTTATATCGGCTGTTCACAGCAGAAATATTGCTGTTTGTCCTTTCTTTGTAGGGTTTGTCAAGAGTTTTACAGTGCCAATGAAGTGTCCTTCAAGTGCAGCAGTTGTGAAGGCAGTTTTCAGCATCTTTTAAAGGTTTTCTATGTATAGATCTCAGAATTAGGGTTGTGAAGATCCTGAAAGGATGGATTTATTTGAGCAGATCATGTCCTATGGTTTTCAGTATAGTCAGATGGATGGTCTGTTTTAGAACAAGGTTTCCAATCTTCAACAACATTGCATAGGCTTTGCCCATAGCAAAGAGATATATGCAGCCTTATAAGTGTTCCAGTGGCCATGGTGTTCATAGTTTCCTTGAATTAGAGAAATAGGGTTTCAAATTTAGAGAATGGGATATCATCATGTTAGGGTTTCAATAATTTTCTAGAGGCTCTAAAAGGTTCACCATGTTTTAGAGGTTCTTGAGGATTCAGTAGGTTTAGGTCAAGAGTTGCTTCAGGTTTTTGAGAGGCCACTCATGTGCCAAATTTCTATTTTAGTAGCGGCTGCATTTGGCAACTATCATGATCAGTAATGGCTATTTTGTGGCAATGGAAAATAACCTATTTTTAGGCCTTAAGTATTTTATTGATTGTTTTAGAATTAGTTTGCTTTAAATTAGCATTACTTCCACTTTTTTGTAGATAGGGATGGTATTGTTTTAAAATGGTCCTTTCTGGGTTATTTAATTAATATTTTAAATCCTTAAAAAGGTACCTTTGTGAGCTTATAAATAAGTGCTCTGAGTACATAAATTGTTAATGATAGTTAAAATCAGACTTATGCTGTAGAGATTGTCCTTACAACATTTGATTTATTGTGTGAGAATTTGATAAATGAGTTATAGAAAAGTTTAGTGTTGAACTTTGCGTAAGCACTCATCTTTCTTCTTGGAAGTAACCTTGCATGCTTCTAAGTGGTTTTCTTCTCTTAAATCCTACACTATTTTTATTTATGTTAGTCAATAAGTCTCTTTGTTTAATTCTTTCTTGTTGATATAGATTTACTAATCTTTGATTTAGCTAGTAGTTAGCATTTGTCTATTTTTCGTTCAAATATCTATGTTGTAACTGAATATTGGTATCTACTTTATCAAGTAGGAAGTTGAGTTCCTGGTTGGTGCTTGATAGTTTACCTTTCTTTTATTTCTGAAAATCTCGTTAATTGTTTTGTGCTTGTATTTAGGGAAAAAACATAGTCAATTACTAATTTACATTTATGTCAAACCCCATTGAAATCTTGTTTAGTGTGCAAACTTGTTTGTAGCATTAGATTTTAAGTTTAGTTAGGTCTCAGGGAGTTTTCCCTAATAATTTGAAGAATGGTTCTAACTTCTACTAATATGCTGTTCTATTTTGTGTTTTCTTGCAAGAGACAAATTAGAGCTGTAACAAGCTTTAAGACTTTTATAGAGTCTGGAGTATTATTTGTTGACTTTATTGGAAGCATAAGCATGTGTTTCGAAAACCGTGTTTTTCAGTTTTTATAAATTATGGGTTTCCTGTGTCATTTCCTGTTTGCAGATGATTTAGGGGCTTGTGTTTCCATTTGGATATTGTACTTCTTTCCAAGCTCCATGTAACTCCATTATAGACTGATTCTGTGGCCTTCACTCTTAGAGCGTCCTCTAAAACCATTTGATTCAAGCAAGAATTTATATGTGCCTTGAGGTCGTAATACGGTTAAGTGACATAACTCATTTTGAGTTAAGTTAATATTTTGAAATGCTAACCTTGATAAATACCTAACAAGTGTTACATATGAAGCATTCCTTCAACTCCTTGCCATAATTAGCTATGCAATCTACCCTTATTCCATCTTAAATTATTCTGGACACAAGTTTGTATAAATTACAATGTAGCAGAATAAAAGTTATTCAATTTTCTGCGATGTTTTATGATAGAATGGTGAAACACTTTCCATTGACTCTTTTGCCTCCAAAGAAATCTTCAATAAAGGTCATCCAAATCGTCCCTTCATTCACTACATATACTTCTGTCAGTACATTGTTTGTAGTAGGAACAAAGAAGACTTTGGAACAAGTGCTATGTATTTTAATGAAATGTCTTGTGGCATCCTTGGAAAATGAAAGTCAAATAATGTGGAGATTGCTAGTAAAATTTAGCTGTTTTTGCTTATGTATCTGTCCTTATATTTCTACTTTGGAACTATGTTATGCAGAACCTAGATGTTTTGAATGGGATTGCATGGGATAATAGAGAAGGTCGCTTATTTGGTAAGTGTAAATGGACCCCATTAATATGATTAGGTTGTTTATTATTTATTCAAAGAAACAGTTACTAGACAGTAACATTGTCTTATTTGCACCAAAAGACGTGTTTTTTTTCGTTAAGTGTCCATCAGTTCTTGAGTTTTACCTTTGTACATATTCCACATTTACATTGGTATTCCTCTTTTCTCAATACAACTCTTAAGGCTTACAAGGTATTCAAATAGACTATTCCTGCATTTTTTGTGAAGAATTCATTTCTTTATTAGGAGGCCTTATTCAGATGCTGGAAACTAAGAGGGCTCTATTTATGTCTTGATTTTTCAAATGAGGTTGTCAGAAAGTAATTTGTCATTCGCCTTCATATATTCCCTACTACATTAGGACTTACTGAAAGGATATAGTAGGTGAAAGAAATCTGTTAATGTACTTTATTGAAAGCATAATCTTAATTATATCCATAGGTTCTCTTTACTATGCATGTTCATGTCCTTCCATCAAGAAGCAGAATCTATGTCCAAGATGCTTACATTCCATGATTATTAGTCGATTAAAATTGTGCGAGAGCTTGGACAGGCATAATAAACACACATTTTCAGAACATTATATTTGGTGGGTTTTACTCATCCTGCCTGAATCAAAATAATTCTCAAAATGGAGTCCTATTGTTCCTGGATAATCCAAGGGCACCCTAACTACTTATTCTAGTAATTGTTTCTTTGATTTACTAAATTTCAGTCTAGAAATTTTCTGTAGAAGTGTTTGATAAGGTCAAATAAATAAACTACAATAGATTAATGACATTTGGGATTTTTAGCGTAATCATTAGATCACATCAAAATGATTCTGATATTTGTGCTGGTACTTGTGAATGCAGTCACTGGAAAGCTCTGGCCAAAACTTTACCAAGTAAATTTGTTGCCACTTAGGCCGCAAGAAATAAAAAATATTGTAAGCATTCGTCAACTTTGTGGATTGGGAGGTTCACCATCATGATAGATAGCATCTTGGCAACAGACTAAACAAAACAAAGATATCCGTTTGTTATTACGCCAGAGGAAATCTTCTGAAGCTGCACAAGCTGGTTTTGTTCTTCGAAAGATGTCCAAGTCTTCAGATAATTGGCTTCACTTACTTATTTTGTATGAAGTCATTCATTTTTTAGTATAAGTTATAGAACTTGTATGAGAACTCAACTATTCAGAAATTCCAAAAGTTTACATCCACATATGCTGTAATACAAATGGCTATCGAGCGCCCTTGAATACCACATCACCACATCAAAACCCAATGAATTTTCAATCTAAAGTTCATCAAGATCCAGACAGCTATAAACATAAACATTAAGTCTTACAAAACCAAGGCTTAAATACAGTTATAAATATGGTCTAAACAAAAAGAAGGCTAGGCCTGTTGGCAGTCTACTGGTCAGCATCAACATGTGGAAGCAAATAATATAATAATATAATCAAACAAATAATGTAAATTCCAATCTCATTTTTTTTGAAAAGAAATAAATTATTGATTTCCTAACATCAAAGAGCCTTAGAGAAGCATCATCCAGATGTGTATGTGGTATACCCTCTTTTGAAGGAAAAAGTTGAACCTACTTGGCCATTTCGTGACTAAATTTTTTCAAATTCTCCTTTTAATCATCCAATGTTTGGTTAAAATGTGTTAGAGAATCTTGTCTCCATTGCAAAATCTGCCAGAACTTAACCAGTTTGCTCAGATTCTTATCATGTTTCTTAATTGTACTTTCCAACAAAATTTTATGCTCATAAAATCAACAATCTAAATAATTCATTCTCTTATACACTGTCAAATGATGAAAGACTCTTCCATAGTATTGTTGAATTTTCACTAAATTATCAGCTCAAGTTGACTTCACCTCACAATCAATGGATTTATAATAGCCTTTCAAAATTCTCTCTTCTCATGTGCATCAAGATATTACAATACATTAAAAAATGGTGTCAAGAGAAATCATAATATAATTACTAAAAAAATCTAATTAAAATCTAATTAGAAGGTTAGAGAATATTTAAAAAATACTTGTGTACCATTACATATCTATATACATATGTGTCACACTCAGTAATTTAAATGCCTAATTCTAAACAAATATGTCCTATTAGCTCACTAACTCAATATTATACTTGTTTTGTTTAAGCTGAATGCAAGTACCTTGCCATCATACTCAAACATTGTTATTTATTATTTTATATTAAAATAATTTATTAATTCAATATTTTTATTGTAATATAAAAGAACAAATTGTAAATATTGCTTCGATATGCCATATTTTCTAATTTATTGTTAATAAACTTCATTAAGTTTTTATAAATTCAAATATAATTTATAATTTACTTGTGTTATAATTTTCATAATTTTATTTGTATCCCACTGGGAATTGAATTAGTATTGTATCACTAAAATTCCTCAATATTGCCTAGCTCTATTAAATTATACCGATACTTCTTATCTATAGGCACATATATTGTGTCAATATCATGGCTTAAACAAACCTTACATATGTTCTAACAAGAAAATAATTGCATAGTTGAAAACAATGAAACTACTTAATATATAACCTCAATGAGTATTCCTTACACTAATGACACAAGAAGATAAGTGAAACTAATAATATCCAATTCAAACTTTAACTAAAGCCAATGAAGAATAAGAGTACTCAAATTGTTGCAATAATATAAATGTTTGTTTTACTAAATGATGCAAGAGCATCTTGAGTGAACGACCTATCTGCATACCCCAAAAATAATTTAGTTTGATTTTCTTTCGTTTTGGTTTTATTTCAATTTCATGTTGCATTTTGGAGTTGGAGGTCAACTTTCAGATCTTGATTCAAATACACTTTGGTGATTGATTTTTGAACGACATTGTTGTCAAATGTTGACAAAATGTTGTGTAACGCTGTGTGTTTTGAACTATGCATGCTTAACGTCATAATGTTTGTTGATCCAACTCTTGAAGATCGATTCTCTCAAGGAAATGAGATATTTTCTCTCTGCAGTGTGTTGGTTTTTCTTATGAACCATTGTGCTATCAAAATTGGTGTATTGTTCCTTAAGCATTTGTCAATAAAGCTAAATTAATGCCAATGCACACTCAAAGAGACAACATCAAGCCATTTGAAATAAATTCTAACTATCTGGTTGCGCCATAGAAAGGAAATAAAATACAAAGTGCAAAGGAAGCTTAACTACCACATGTTATGAGGAAGGAAGACAATTTTAAAGCAAAATAAGGGAAAAATTGAATACCAAAAGTTCGCGCCTGCGGAGTAGTGAAGAATTTAAAAGAGAAAAGAGGCATTCGAATAGGCAAGTTTGGAGGGGAAAAGAAAATCAGATATTAATAAAATTAAAAGATATGCGTAGAAAAGGGGAAGGGGCTACTAGGAAGGGAATCGCAAGATAGTGAGGAAGGGATTGTTCGTAGAAGGAAATGGAGAGAGTAATCAAGGGTGTGTGATAGTGGATGATCGTGCTAGTTTGAACCAAGATGAGGCAGCAAAATTTGAATCTTGACAAATACAGATTGAATGTCAATGCGCTGTCAGAGTGGGTGCGCCAAAAGAAGAATCAGGCAAAGGATTTAAAACTTAAAAATGTGTAGAGATTTTAAAGCAGACCGAGTGAAGTAAAAGAGGCCAGTGTAGAGGAGAATAGGATGGTGGGCCTTGCCACATAAGCTGGAAAAAAAGATTAAAACCAAAAATGAACATATGAATTGCAAGGGTCGGGTTAAGCTATGAAGATCGATGCCAAAGGAATGAAGGTAGAGCAGACCATGGCATATAAAAGTGAATAAAAGAGTGCAGAAATGCAAAGCATGGATCGAGCAGATGCGTAAAGGTGTAAAGAGAAGTAGATGAATAAACTCTACGAATTGTAGACATTTGCAGCGGGGTAAAGAAATGAATTTTGCCAATATATTTTGTAAACTGAAATCAATTTACTAAATTGTTTTAAATTTGAATAGAGTTTGAGGTGCTTGTCTATGGAATTTTGTGTTAACATAATTGCAAATTGAATCTAAATTCAATCGACAAATAAATTCTTGTATTGAATTTGTTGCCTGGCAGCGAATAGGCAAATTGTTGGTTTTGTTTAAGAGTTGTTTGTAGTGTCTGTATCACTAAAGGGAAAAATGGGTTCTCCATCATAATGGAGTGGACTCTAACTTGACAACTAAAAGAAGCATAAGATGGGTGCCTTCCTGTTGGGTTGCAATTTAACTAGATTTTAATAGAGTTGTAAAGTGGAATTCTTAACTAATTGAGGGAGTTTCTTTTATTTGGGACAGTTAAAAGTTGATCCTTGTCAATCAAATAGAAGGGCTGACAATACTTAGAGGACTCTAATGGTACATTTGAAATGATGAGAAAGAGTGCTTGTCAAAGACAATTCCCCAAATTTTATAAATGGTATGAAGGTTGGGAAGATGGTGTTTAGGAGGCTAAAGGTCATAAAGGTAACATAATGGCTATTTTTCTAATTTCATGATATTTCCTTATTACACATGAAGTGAAGGTACTAAGATAGTGGATACTAGTAGAGATACAATAAAGCTACAAGAGAGGGAACTTCTATATGATTTGTGAAGGATATTAATCTACGATGCCATCAAAGATGAGCGATGTATAATAATCCTTAACTAGCTAGGATAGGTTCTATTTTTTGGGACAATCAAAGTCAACTATTGTCAATCCTAGCAATGGAGTCTAGTATTGATAGAAATAACCAATTAGAAGCATTGGTAGTAATTAAAGGACTCTAATGGGAAATCTAAAATGATGGAAAAGATTGGTTGTCAAAAGCAGTTCCCAAATTGTTATAAGTGGTATGAAACTAGGAATGTAGTGTTTAAGAGGATAAAGGAAACCATCAAGTAAGACGAAATGGAGAGAAGATAATAAGATAATAGAGCACAAAAAAAAATGGGAGTCTAATACAATAAAGCCAAGAAAGGAAATCTAAATGAGTTTTAAGACTCTAGATCTAGGACGCAAATATGGGTGATGCATAGCAATATATATAATACACCTTGATATTATTTGGAAGTAGGTATGTAGGTAGTTTGGTAAATGAAACAGGTTCTTAGTATGTAGGTTTCCTATGTGAGATTAGGGACTTCCTAAATATTGAATATAATTGCCTTCTTTTTTTCATTAATATCTTCTCTTAATTCATCATGAATATTGACTTTTCATTTTCTCTCTTTTTTTTCTCGTCTGCACATTTTAAATGAGTAAACGAGAAAAAAAAAAGAGAGAGAAAGCAAAACAAAATGAACAGCAAATGAAAAATTAATATTCATGATGAATTGAGAAAAGATATTAATGAAAATA